>LUGF01038805.1:313798-335526 GCA_001625245.1 Calycopis cecrops | reverse complement strand
AATAATTTTATTTGTTGCTCTAAAACAGAACTAATTAACATTGTGCACAAAAAACCGGAATTGGACCGGTGTGATTCACAAAATTTTTGGTTTATTTTTTTTCTACATTTATCTCACGTATTTTTATAGTTTTGCCTAACGCGAACGGTCAGAAGTACCATTCATTATTTTATTCATATTTTTTTATCTTATTTTATTATTTATTATTTTTTCATTATTTCATAAGTACCATTATTATTATTTCATAAGTACCAGGCTCCAAGCATCCACAGGAGGTCGCTTTATAAATGTATTTCAGATGATCCATAGTGTAACGACCTCTACCTACTGCCCATTACAGTAATTGACGTTTTCCCTTCTGTGATGTCATCACATCATAATTGCATCCGTTAGCGCTTCGTATTAACTATAAAGTCCACTTACGACACGATTTAGATGTATCTACGAAGGAAGTTATCGCGAAGTAGTGAGTTCGAATTCCGCTGAGGGCAAACAGTTTTCCAGTATTAAATAGTGCATATAAATGTGCTTGGCCAATTCTTCTCACATCTAATCCACAGCGGCAACCACTATTACCATTTGATAAATTCGTCGCAGGGAGCCGTAGAAATGCTAAGACTATTTTGAGTTCAATCAGTTAAATCAGAAGAAAATAAGAGCAGAAATTGTATAAATACATGGTACTACATGGGTCTTATTGCAGAAATACACTAAATACAACACGGGGTAGGCAGGCAGTACAGAGTGCCACATATCACGATAATAAGGGTGCTTACATAGAGAAACAGGTACCGATACCGAGAAAAATTGTACGGGTCGGTATCGGTACCTGTTTCTCTATGTAAGCACCCTTACACATTTGCCTTGTTTCCTCCTTATTCGTAACTAAATACACACTAAAACCTTTGCAAATAATCTCAACGTAGATCATGAGATTTATGAGTGTGATGTCAAAAAAGCCATCATTTCGTAAGCACTACACGTATGTAGTGCATATTACGTGTTTAATATAGCGAGTTTTAGTTATGGTCCAGCCATAACACAAATACTTGTCATAACTAGGTCGACGTGTTATAATATCTTGAATTTAATTATATAACAGTGGTTACAGTTCCTTATTGTTACCCTCAGAGATACTATCTTAAAGTTATGAATATATTGCTAAATGTCGTTAAATGTTGTTATTTTTATTCTTAGATGTTTAACATTTGCCTGTCAACTGATGGTTTTTTATTGATTAGTTTTTAATATCATTTGAATGATCAAAATGTAGTCTATAAGATTCATATTGAAGAAAAACAAATATTGAGTGATATGAAATGATTCTAACATTATCTGTTATATTAGTCAGCAATTGCCGAGCTTTTACAAGATCTAAATGTTGTTTTTTTTCTCCAACACTGTATAATAATTGTAACTGTTACATCTTTGCAAAATAAATACATATTTTATTTTATTGTTTTATTTTATCTTCGGACTCGGGGGAGCCCAGTGGTTATGATTTATGAGGGACTCGAATTAGGGTAGCCACCTTTTTGTCTTGGAAATAATGCACATAGACTGAAAATGTTAAGAAAATAAAGTGCATGATATTCGAATAAAGTACATTTTGTTTTGTCCTTACAAAATTACAATTTAATAGGCCAGGAAAAAAGTATTTTTTGCAAAATTCTATCGTCATTGGTCATTATTTCAGCCTAAATAGGCTAATTGTAACAGCCTAATTGTACAAATGTACAATTTTAATAAGTAAAACATTCGTTTACGGTAGCATTTTTAGAATCCCATAAAAGTTTGATTACGCAAAGAAAAGTATTTTCGCGTACTTTATTGTTCTCATAAAGTGTAGAGTACAATTGCTTGAAAAACTTCCAACACTTTATTGTGAAGTACGGGTGGCAACCCTACTCGCAATACAGATAAAAAATTGAATATCTAAAAACACCATTAAGGCTCTATTACATCCGCCTATTGACGGAGACACGGCAACTAAGATATTTAGCAGATACCATAAATATTACATTAAGCAATATATTTTATTTTCCACAGATTTAATATATTTTATCATAATTAAAAATAATCTTCATGACATCCTCTATTTGTAAAGGATCGTATATTTAAAATTGGGCACGAATCGGAACATTTTCCTCTCAACTCTGAACAATAGAGTTAAAAAAAAATAAGAAAGAGCAAACACATTTAACAATAGATATAAAAGAAATTGCCATCAGATACGAATCCCAATACATAATTCGACCATTAAGTATAAGATAATATTTCGTAATGGCGTAACGAAAAAGTGTACCAAATAAAATAATGAGTGTTTACGAAGTGGGGTTTCACTGTCGAAAGTCGGAGCGCGGAACGAAAGTGAAATTGTGTGTCGTGAACATCTTCAATGTTTGATAATAATATAACATCACCTAAACGTGCACTTTTTAATACAAGTTTACGTAATAAATTATTCACACTCACGAAGTTAAATATTACTTACATACATATAGAACCAGTCAGACAATTTTAAGGAATTTGTTTTAAAAAAATTGGCAAAATGAAAGGCTTACAGTTTTGTCAAAAGTTATCAGACCTATCTAGATTCTAGATTCTTGAAGCTAGAGGTCTAGTACCTTTTGACAATGTAAACTGAAAGCCGTTGTCTCATTTTGGCAATTTTCTAGAATCTAGAACTAATCCCAACTTTATTTGTCTTGGATTTATATTATATGTTTTACAAAGTAAATCCTAGTAATCCTTACAAACTGTTGCCTTGGTAGTTTTTGCTACCGTTACGGGCGTACAAACAGTTTTCACCGTCTATTATAACTTTTGAGTTATACAATAGTAATTGTCACTTGCTGGTGAAATATTTGTCCGACGGTAACCTATGTGATACACAGCAAACTTTTCTAGTTACATTTTAGCTTAATTTTATTTGTTAACACTTAGTAATGACCAGTCAACCGCCACAGGTTGTGCAATTTGTCGTATTCCGTTCAGGTATATTTCCTTGATGACATAATACATCTTCAAATGTAGGTACCTCCATATTGCCTAGAAGATTTTAGAAAGAGATAGTGCCACACCGGATGATGCATACAGCCGAATTGAGCCGCCACGACCGGCGAGGTACCTCTCGCTTACTCAAGACCGGCATAATGTGACAGTGTGCTGTCGCGTTTCGTGCGGTGTGTAAGTAGCCGGTTTCCCATGGAGGTGGGAGGAGAAAGGAGTGCAGCGCATTTGTATAGCCTCTATGCGGATGTCTATGGGCGTCGGAAGTCATGAAAATTGATCTCGCTGCTCGTTTGCCCGCTATACCATAAGAAGATCGCGTGTTTGGGATCTAGATATCGACGAAAAGAGACGGAAACTTATCGTCCAGCCCCATTTGCCGTATTACAGTTTCCTGCGACATGTGTGGGCGTGTGATAATATCTATTCAGAGTTCTAGTTGTGACTAGACATACATTGTGTACCTTGGAGGATATAGTATGTTATACCTACGAGTACCTCCTCGTATTATAAAAATTGTGGTTTTTATAATACGAGGAGGCAGACGAGCAGTCAGTCTATTTATGGACGCCTTGGAGCATCCGCATTAGGCTCATCTCACACCGAAAGAGCGGCGAAGGACAGCGAAGCGGAGCGCACTTTCAGTGTCATATGAATTTTAACTTTATTTTCATTACTATAATACTTATTATCGAATTCTCGCGACTTCTGGAGCATTCCAGCGACTTCTCGAGCAGTCGCGGGAACCCACCCGCTTTCTTTACCGGGCGGGTAGCTGCCCTACGCTGCCATTCGCCGCTCTTTCGGTGTGAGTTGACCCTTATGATTTTGCTCATGTGTTGCTCTTCTATCCATACGTTTAGCTGGTCGTCGGAAAATTACAAAACGTGACAGCATAACTGGCATTGTAATCATAATAATCATGTGAGTGCGGGCGGCCTAATTTGGCTGAAATTCGGTGTGGTACCTAACTACTTACAGAGCACAGGTACTAGGGCATTATAAGTTCTATACAGTTGGTAGCAGCTATCATAGTCGAAATCGGCTAGGAACTCTTAATAAATAAATTCATTTAGTATATTACTAGATATCCAAGGCATTTACTTGGCATTCTCAGTAATTGGACTCTGCTATTTTCTGTACCAACTTGCTATCTATATTTATTACAATGTTACCCTCGACTTCACTCACGTGGATTGCAACTAGCACGCACGTGTCGTAATTCTTTTAAGTCACGTATTTAGCAAACCTATCCAGGAAGAAGTGCATCTATGACAAGATATGTTTATGTCTAGTAAGAGGTGGAGGAGAAAGCACGGCTTGGATCCTCTAGCTTTCATGACACCGGCGTAAAGTAATAGCCATGCTGTTGCGTTTTGTTCGGTGTATAAGTTTCCGGTGGACAATTGAGGAGCCGGAAGGATGTGAAGGAGGGCAACGCATAGCCTTGTGTGTGTGGATGTTTATGAGCATGAATAGTCATTGAAAGACTTCGATGGCTCGTTTGCCCTATCACTCTACGCCGATCTCATGCAAGCGAGTTGTTCGGTTGCAAAACATAAAAATTAATGGTTGCCTCCAGATAGATTCTAACCGTATGCAACATTGGGGTTCTGTTATTAATATAAATGTGTAATTGCATAACCCTGCCTACCTTTGGGTGGTTTAGTCAATTTTGCACGATTAAGTAACGAAATAACGAACTTTCACATTTATAAACTGCGATTTGATGATTCATGGAAATTAATAGTCTCGAAATATACACCTTTAGCATAACATCTCGATAACATAACCATGTATGGGTTTTTGTAGGCGGAGGCGAGTGTATCCGGCGAGATGTAATATTTAAATATATTTTACAAAGAACAAGCTTTTCCGCTAGCAGACTAAGGTAATTTGTGACTAGTGGGTGTGTTCTAGCGGTCACTAATTGGACAACTGGTCAGTTTTGAATAATTGGTCAGCTTTACTGTAGAATGATTTAATATTTAACGGCGGACACCATTCTTTTGGCGGATCTTTGAAGCCCATGAATCTGGATCTGCTTGGAGATGGGATTCACTTATACTCTGGGGACGGGACAAAAGATTCATAGGAAGAGGGTCTTGTTTTGACCATATGGGTTCAGAATCCTAAAGAATCATAAACTTTGCATAAAATAAATTTGATTAATATAAAATACTCTCCTTTGCCGTCGCTCTGCACATCAAAATTGGCCCGTTGGCATTGATGAAAACCCCCAGGTTTATAAACTATAATATCCTTTTCTTCGCAAAGGTAAGCTTTAAAAGACACATGCCCTATCCAAAACGAGGTTAGCGTTAGGATAAAACTATTTTACTCTTACCTGTCCCTTTGAAATGATGAAGAAGGTGTCGCCCCGAGCGCCCTGCCTGACGATGTAATCGCCATTTTGATAATGTGTCTCCTCCAATACGTCCGAGATCTTGATGAGAGTGTCTTCGGATAAGTTCTTGAAAATAGGTACACTGGAACAAAAGTATATAAATGAAATAAAAGAAATTGTCTCTAGCTTCTAAGTGTACATAGCCGAAGCTACAATCTTATCATGTTTGATAGACAAATAATAAACAGAACTTTCCAAATGGCAAAATCATGGTCGATTCTATCTCACGCTCTGTCTCTCGTGAAAGAGAGAGAGAGAGGGGACGAGTGGAAAGAATGCTTGAATTGGCTTTTTCTTTTCCTCACTCGAAATACACTTAACAGTTTTTAGCCTAAATACATTTGAACTATATATGCGTAGATCATGACTAAGGGGTTCTTATGTTGTACAACATTAGCATATTGTTTCGGCAGCAGTAAAGAGCACCGGCCTCCTCTTTGTGATGTCGTTGGAGGAGACCGGCGTATGATATTCAACATTGATCGAGAGCACCAGTGATCATTATGAATCATTCAGATTTCACAAATACACGTTAATGCTATTGAAAATGTTGCATTCATTCATAATTCATTTTCATTATTTAAAATACATTGTGAAAAGTAAAATAAAAATACTTTGTTATTTTATTTTAAGTTTATCGTAACTTATGAGAATTAGTGTTGGGATTAAAATAATTAAGAAGTTACGCTTGAGGTAAATTTAAAAAGTTCTAGAAATTGCTATCATAATATGATATTGGGGTTCACAAGACAATACTATTACCTTAGACGTTAGTAGACTGTAGAGACATGTTTAGCTTTGTATGAAAGTATAACCTCTTTATTTAATCCTATTATATGTTTATATGATATGTATTAACATTGAATGAATATGTTCTTTCTTTTTAGGGTTCCGTATCTCAAAGAGAAAAAACGGAACCCTTATAGGATCGCTTTGTTGTCCGTCTGTCTGTACGTCTGTCAAGACCTTTTTCTCTAAAACGCGTGAAGGGATTAAGCTGAAATGTTAAATACGAAGGTCAGTTACGTCTTGATGCCTTGAAAAAATCACACTTCTAAGTTAACGAAATAAAAAGTTATAGCCAATTATGCACAAATTTTGTATGAAAACGTACTTTGTCGAAAACCTAAAATAATCGGGTACTTCCCGTTGACCTGGAGTTGTAAAATTTCGCAAGAAGTAAGAACTTATAGCATATATATAGGAATAAATCTGAAAACTAGTAAATTATATGTAGATCATTGGAAAAATCATTATCAACTTATAACTAATTCGCCTGATAAATGTGTGTGAACGAATTTTTACGCGTTTTAGAGAAAAAGGTCTTGAAAATCATGCATTATGTTTGGAATGTTCTTCCCATTCATACGGAACCCTCGGTGTGCGAGTCGGACTCGCCACTTGGCCGGTTTTTTATTTCTTTAGTTATAATTATTAATTGTTCAATAGATGAATACGATACATAAGAAAATTACACTGATGCGTGTCATAAGACACAAATAGCAAATTCACAAAAAATCGCGTCACAGCGTTTACCGGATCTGAGATCATTTGAATTTAATGTCAAAGCGGTAATAATGCAACTCTATCTCTGTCTATTCGATTCGTGGGAAGTGCATACCATAACCAACAGTATACCACCATACTAAAACAGGAATTTAACGACGACGAGGTCTCTTTTAAAAATGCAAGGCGCCACAGGGAGTAATTTGGGGACTTTTTGTTCCCCAGTTGCACTAGTTGGGACCCACCCTATAAACATCGATTTTTGACAGTCCAGTACCATCATATGGCATTATAGTGTAATAGCGATCTTGTCAGCTTGACCTCTGCGGAACTCAATTGTCTTCAAGAGTTCTTTGCAGAAATAAGAGATCATCATCTGTTAGACCTCTGGTGTTACGGATGTCTGTGGGCGTTGGTGTTCACTTTACATCAGGTGACCTAACTGCTCGTTTGCCTCCAATGCTATATAAAAAAAGACCTACTTTTTTACGAATGAAAGTCGTACCTACCTAATATACACACTACTATCTTTTCAAGAAACAGTTTTTTTTATGGTATAGGGGGGCAAACGAGCAGCCGGAGCCATTTTCATGACTACCGACGCCCATAGACATCCGCATATAGGCTATGCAGATGCCGAAAGGGAGATATAGTGTGCGGGACCGTTTAGCCTGTAAGCAGCAAAAGCAGAAATCATTAAATGTCGAACGTTTTAAGAATTCACCGCTCTCCAACGACCGTCGTATGCAGCTATTGTTCTGAATGAGTCACTTACTCTAACTCTACAAATTCAAATGAGATAATAGACACGTGCTAGTATTTATTGTACTTCTCGTTCGCTCGTTTGAATTATAGCTTTGTTTATAGTTTGAGGCTTAGCCATAGGGCCCTTAGCAAACGCATTATGCCAGATAAAGCTAAGAAGGTCTAAACACAACACAGCGTATGTCGCGTTTCGTGCGGTGTGCAAGTAGCCGGTGGCCCATAAAGGTGGGAGGAGAAAGGTCAGCGCATCTGTATAGCCTCTATGCGGATGTCTATGGGCGTCGGTAGTCATTAATATTGCTCCTACTGCTCGTTTGACCCCCTGTGCCATATAAAAAGCGTCACTCACATGAACAAACATATTAAACTTAGCTACGCCTGCCGTTTTACTCGGATAGGTTTGAAAGTATTCTATTACAATCACCAGAGCAGGTAACATGTTGCACTGAACATCGCTCGTCTCAGCTTTTAATTTCTTACATGCTTTTGCGTTAAATATATAAATTTAATTTGACTTAAGCCTTCATAAAGTACATCATATTTATAGGACCTATTTGACACCTAGGAGGGCTTATTGGTACCTAGGTGGGCTTATTGATACATAGCTAGGAGGGCAGAGACGCTATTTAAAATTAAATAACCATAGATTTTATCACATAATTTATGGCTATTTATAATTACATTTCATTAATAGGTATATGTATGGAAATTTAAGGCCTATATATCAGTTATGTAACTTTTGTATTATTTATGCATATTTATATGTGTAACATAAATTAAACTTTCGCATGGCCTTCGTCTAAATGTGATATCCTTATTTCATCCATATAATGAAAGATCACTTGTGAAACTGCTTGGATTACAAAAAAAAATAAAATTCATTGCCAGCTGCAATTATAAATGTAAAAAAATGCAATTTGCAATACTAGTCGCACCGTTACAGAGATATCATCACTATAATGAGATTTATCATGTTGGTAATACCGAGTGACTAACTTCCTCGTGGTGTAGTGGTAAGCGTGTTGAACCACAGACGTGAGGTCCTGGTTTCGAATCCCGGGTTGGACCAAAAAATTGTAATTGGGGTTTTTGAATTTGTAATAACAGTGCGGAGTCAGGAAGTTGGCGGTGGGACACCTTCATGCTTCGGACAGCACGTTAAGCCTGATCCTGCGCCTGATTTCTCACCGGTCGTGTCGGACTCCCATCGAAATATGAGAATAAGGGAATAGAGAATGCGCTTGTGTTTGCGCGCACACTTGTGCACTATAATATGTCCTGCGCAGAGGGCCGCACTAGCCGAATTCGGCTCGGAGGTAATACCAGCTAGTACGTAATATTTCAATTATAAGTAATTTTATGTTGCATATAATAAAATGGTCGTGATAAAGGAAGTCATTCTCTAAGAAACATATAAAGATAAGTTTACATTAATTGTTTGGATGTTAATGGGCGTAGATACTCACTAAATGACAGATTGCTCATTGTCCCTCTATGCTACAAAAATAGGTACAACAAAACTGGATTCACCTTCGTTATTGGGGACGCTAACTATAAACAAATATAATTTGTGATTTGAATTTGGAATTTGGAAAAAAAGTTGGTAAACTTACTATAACCAAAGAAATCAAGCTCGGATATTGTATGAAAAAGTAACAGGCTTTATGGTAAAATACCAACGTAAACTAAATTAAAAAGTGCGTGCTTTAGACCACACAACTGAAGTTAAAACTTTATTATTGATTTAATACACAAATTCATCACCGTAGTTACAATGACATAATACACACACAGACAGAAATAATAACATGTCATATGATATTTATTTTTTAAATACAAAAAAAGCACTTTAATCGAATTTGAATGACAACTTCCAATGGCCTCGCCCGATGTGTGATTTATTGTAACGCTCTCGCCATGTCAAGCGCGCATATAGAAATTTTACTTCAAAAAACGCGGTAAATTGGCCTTCGAAGACAATTCGTAATCATTATTTTCTTAAATTCGAATTTTACATGTCTTTTTGAGAAAAAATTTGTAAGACTCACTCACGATATTAAAGAATGAATAATGTTATATCGGACGTTACTAATGAGATACAAAGTCTGTTTACCTACTTTCGTGATATATGAAAACATAATATGACCATATCATAATTTGGAAAAATATTCTTCTTATCTTATCTTGTATTAAAATATTATATGGGAATAAAAAAAACATTATTCCTATTAACAATTTGCACTACTTATTTTATCAAGATGAAAAGTAGAGTTTTCAACTCGGGGGCAACGCCATTTTTAATATCGAGTGAAGTACTTTGAATCGCTCGATGCTCAGGATTCTACTCCAGTATCCTTTGCTCTGCTTTGAATTCATAAAAACACTCTCTCCTTAAAAATACCACTCTTGTTCTCTTGGTAAACAATATACTTACGTATATTAGACTTGTTACTATACTTATTATGTATTTTAAATGACCATCTGGCAAGAGTGTGACGACTAAGAAGAATTATGTATTTTATATTATTATTGACATATTGCGTTTTTAACCCGTAAACACATGCTAAGTTTGAACTATATCAACACACCAAATTATCTCATGTCAACACATTTTAGCAACATATTTGCGAAAGTATAATTTACGGGCATCGTAACAGTTTCGTTGAAAGGTTATCGCTAGATTGGGACACTGTCCACTGTTCTCGGAATATCAGATATCGCCAGGAAACGTATTGCGAATTCAAATGTCACATGAAGCGAGCGTGACAAGTTGCGATAGTCTTGTGCAACGTGCGTCACACCAACAATGCCTTTGTGTTATGGTTTGAAGAAATGCAGGGCATGCTGTACTTGGTGTTGGTGATAGAAACAAGAACGCTTGCGATATAATGCAACGTAAAGAACATTTCATTTCAGTTCAGGGTATTTTTTACCCCGGAGAGGCATAAAGAGGGTTGTAATTGGGGCTTAATATTGTATATTTCTTTAGCACTCTGTCAATAAGTTGGTATATAATGGTAGTTAACTTTTTTAAGAACTGATCCAGCCAGCAATGTGGAATTAGCACATGAAAAGGCCGTTTTGGATGCAACCGAGATCAAAAAGGATCATCGCTCGCATTTCAAGTATTTTTTTCAGTATGTTTTTGCATCAATAATATGGAACAATTTCCTATACAATGTTATAATAATAAATTTACTTAAAACCAAAAAGCGACAGATGGCGCCCGTTGTGATTTAAGCCCTTACTAGTTTCGGAATCTGGCACTCCTGGGAGTGCCAGATTCCGAAACCTAACCTAAACTAGGCGGACCCCAGCCAGGCCCAACTTACAAATGAGTTTGCCAGCGTAAACAAAAAAAAACAGCTGGTTATTTTTTTGACGAGAGGGGGTGATAGGTATAGTAAGAAATATCTAGACTAGACTTTCAATTATCGCATGCAATGATACCCGCGAAGAAATCACGACGAATTAGAGCACGACAATGTTCCGTTTCACATCCGTTCTCTACATGAAAAAACATATCTCAAGAACTAAACAAAGTAGCATTAGTAAGAGGCAATGCCGTTTGCCCACGCGACCAAAGGACAGCTAATATTTAGTATCATGCGGTTTGTGATTATCAGTAGTCCATTAGAGGGAAGGTAAGCAGCACATCTGCACTCCCCGGTCATGATCTTCATGATAGTGATGCGACTCGAGTAGGGATTTGCGACTCGAGTCACTCGAGTAAGACTGTTCGCTCACTCGAGTTATACTCGAGTAAGAAAGTCACTCGAGTTATACTCGAGTAAAAATGTCACTCGAGTGACGAGTTCACTGAGTCGCCGAGTTCACTCGGTAACTCGAGTGAAATTTCACTCGAGTAGGATTTTTTTTCACTCGAGTACGAGTTTGACAAAGTAACTCGAGTCACTCGAGTAAAAACATGACTCGAGTCGCATCACTACTTCATGAACCATTTATTCACGACAGCGCCTTTCAACCCTGCTACCGCGCGTGAGCTTCCACGGACCACGCCTTCGGAGTCGGGGGCGGGGGGACCACGCAGTCTCTGCGGCCATAGTTAAATTAGCTATTACAAACATTCTCATATCGGGATACATCTCCCATCTGCGGGAGAGTGGCGAGTCAGGCCCTCTTTCGACCCCTAATCTTGTCTCATCGCCCGAAGAGCACTCATAGCAATTCTATGAAACTGTACCTATAAGGCTTCTTATCGCTTCCTAAGCAAAACTTCAGGTCCGAAAAGAACACATGGATTTCTATGGGTGTCGGCCACCAGAAAGCTGCTTCTGTGGGTCTGGTCGTAACGATGTCCTCTTTGCGACCGTCTGATTCAGGAAATCTTGCTTGAGAGTTTTCGCATGTTGCGTTCACTGCGTGCATTGTTCAGCGGAGGAACAATAAGAAATATTTATAGGAATCAATATGTTTAAATATTTATAATTTCATTCACAATACAAAATCAACGTGTAAATATTTTAGAATTGCATCCTTTGTCTTAGACGCCATTGTATCGTCATCCACGGAATGATCGAAATGGGCTTTGTAAAGATCAACGTAAATTGAGCTGTATCGTTGTGTTTGATTTAATTGGATTACTATTATAAAAAAAATTATTTTAGCGTCTGGGTTAGCGTCTCTGAAGTGTCATATTTGTATCCTCTACAACATTTATATATTATTATTGTTATAGTATTGTTATAAATTTATTTCTGCGAGGGTAGATGGAGAGTCTCAGCAATAGAGAAGGTATTCTCGTCGTACTGTCAGGTTTTTATTTGTAAGTTGTAGCTTTTCTTGCTGGTTCTTTCGGGTCAAATTTCAAGTCCACGGACATAATTCCTGAGGGCTTCTGATGGCTAGCTGCGCTTTTCTCTATACCACAGCGGGCCATACGAGCAGTCGAAATGATTTGGTAACTAACCACGCTCATTGTTGTTCACACGGATAATGACGGATGCCTTGGCCTTAACTTCCCCTCAAGTGACCATTGACAACTAACTCGCACAAAATTTTGAAGGCGGTATCATACTAGCAAGAGGTACCTCCCACTTTCGGCTACCTTGCAGCAATGACAGTACCGTTTACTATATTATAATGAAGATAAGATTCGTAAATGAAAGTTCAGAAACAACTCAACGGGAAATTCACAGTAGAAACACTATTCAATTGTAAGCAGCATAAGTGAGCTATGTATTATTCATTTGTGTTTTCACGTGTGGTCCTTAATTATGTTCGAATAAATTATGTTAAATAGATATTTACACGCGGTACGAATGGTAATAACACTGATTAGAAGGTTTGAGGTTTTGGAAAGAGATAACGTATTTCAAAATTGAGAGGGCCGGAGGGTAAGAGGTATAATAATTTTGCGGATATTTAAGGTCGGTACGCGGTAGACAACTCATGGCTCGAACTGCTCGTTACTAATATAATAAAGAGGAAATATGATGTTGTTTTTTTGTATCGAATAGGCTCCAAAAGCACTGGACCGTTTTCAAGCATTCTATCACTAATAAAAAGGAAAAAAAAATTGACGGGGTAGGATGGAACCGTTAGTAGAAAGAAAAAAATTGCTCTGAAAATTTAAAGACTATACTTTCCTTTTAATTTTAGATAATGAGAGTTGAAATCCCGTGTGGAATTTTAAAATAGCAAGAATAATAAATAAAGTAGCTTTAGTTACTCCATACATACATAGTTGCCCGTGAAATTCCTGTTAAAATCGATCAAGCCGTTTTAAAATTAGCCGGAACAAACACACACACAGATAAACAAAAATTATAAAAATGTGATTTTGTATATGTAAAATAATATACATTCATATACAGTAGTAAAAATCGCTTATTTTAATATAAACAGACAATTCCACTTTTATATATATAGAGATTAAATCGATGACCTATGGTAAATGTCTAAGGCCTTGACTCTTCTCCAATTCACACGAAGTCAGACAAACATATTCAGCTGCTCTATGTCATTGTCGTACGTGGAGCGCTCTTTGTTTGATATTTGATAAGCGATTCAAAGGTGCAGCTTCACCATTACATCATCTGTTTTATCCGATTGCGTCAGGTAAGTAATGCTTTTGAACTTTTACACGCCCGCTTGACATGTGGAGTAAGCCGGCGAGAGCGTTACAAAAATCACACATCGGGCGGGGTCAATGGAAGTTGTCATTAAAATCCAAAATTCAAATTCTATTTAAAGGAAACTTTCTTGTAATTAAAAGTACATATCAAATGACATGTTACGTCATTGTAACTACGGTAATGAATTTGTGTATTAAATCAAAAATTAAGTTTTACTTCAGTTGTGTGGTCTAAAGCACACACTTTTTTTATTTCTGTGTCCCCCTTAGAGATTGAACAGATTTGAACCTATGAACTGTCTTTATATTCGTATAGATGACGCGAGACACATGTGTCTATTCTTTATTATAAACTAAATAGTTTTATATTTCCAATTTAATATTTACTTCTTATTTTTGTCTCTGCTGCCTAATTTGGAAGGCGCCATGTTCTTTTTTTATAAGGAGGCAAACAAGCAGTCGGAGAAATTTACGTTACTACCGACACCCAGACATCCGTATACACACGTTTCCTTCCTTCCTCCTCCCCCCTCCGTGGGCCACCAGATACTTACGCATCACGGCTGCAATGCAGCGTGGTGTGTAAGTAGATAAGAAATAGAGTGAGAGATAGTGACTTTTTTTTTATAGTATCAGGAGGTGAACGAGCAATCTGAGTAATTTTCATGACTACCGACACCCATAGACATCCGTAAAGAGGCTGTATAGGCGCGCTTCCTCTACCTCCTCCTCCCTCCTTGGACCACCGGCTATTTACAAACCGCACGAAACGCGACAGCACAGCCGTCACATTACGCCGGTATCGTGTAAGCGAGAGGGACCTCTCCGGTCGTGCCGGCTTCATTCGGCTACATGCATGCATGCAGCGTGGAACTACGTCTTGCTACCTCTTACTCTATATTTAATTTAGTGCGTTTTCTTTCCATTTTCGTTCCCCAGGATTATAAGCAGTGCACATTCGGTCATTTGCCATTATAAATGTTAGCTATCGAAGTCACGGCCAACAATTTACAACACCAAGAGGAATTATTGTTTTCGTATGTAATTTGTTTGTTTCCAAACCGCGCACGTTTTGTTGCGAGCGTAACCGACACAAAATGTGTTAGTCATGTTATTGACCTTGATGACGGCGCACTAAAGTAGATATAAACGTGAGTTTTGTTTTACATCTTGTGAACGTTGTTTTAGGAAGAGGTTGTGTCATGCTGCACGCATGCATGGGGTCGGATTGGGTCGGCACCATCGAGGAGGTACCTCTCGTCTTGTCTCGTCGTATCGTGTAAAAGAGAGGTACCTCCTCAGAGGCTAGGATAGGAACCTGACCCCATTGCCCGGTTCCTACGTGGAGTAGGAACTATTCAAAGGCAGCCGGACAGTCCCAAGGAGGAGGAGTCTGGCGTATTCACCGAGGCCAACCTGTCGCTTGAGGAGCCAATTATAGCGGCTGAAGGGGTGCAGGGGTTAAGTCGGTAGTGGCAACGCAGTTGTCGAGCCCGACACTGTACCCGGTTGAGCCACCCGGGCTCCTGGGTAACGTACGTAAAGGTATTACCCTGCGTTACCAAAAAAAGAGGTACCTCCTCGGTTGTGCCGGCACTACCTCTCACATTGGTGATGATGATGTTGATGATGATGATTACTAAAATTCTGATAGAGAACATATCGCGTGGGATCTAAAACTTTATATCACGTATAAATCAAGTTTCGTAATGTAATTCATAAGTCAATTTGAATTTATTTCATAAAGATAGACGTCTTCCTCTATTAAATTTGCTTTCGGAGGTTCTTTATTAGCGATCAAGATTTATTTTATAATTAATTATGCTATTATGTTGTAGATTTCATCCGGTTTTCTATTAAATGTTACATAGTAATATAGTCGAAGTCTTTTGATAAATACCGACGCATAGATATCCATGTAGTTGTAAAGTAAATGTGATATCTCCTCCCCTATTATTTATTGCTATTTGAAACCCACTAACTCACTCTGTGGCTGTGTATAAGCGAGAGGTACGCCTCTCTTGTGATAGCCCAAACCAGCTGCAATGCATTACTAAGCTTTCAAAACTATACTACATTAAAATGTTTGTAAGAGGTAGTGCCACACTGCATGCTTGCATGCAGCCGAATTGGACCGGCACGAGCGGGGAGGTACCTCTCGCTTACACGAGACCGGCGTGAAGTGACAGCTGTGCTGTCGCGTTTCGTGCGGTGTGTAAGTAGCCGGTGGCCCATGGAGGTGGGAGGAGAAAGGGGGGCAGCGCATATGTATATTCTCTATGCAGATGTCTATGGGCGTCGGTAGTCATGAAAATGGCTACAACTGCTCGTTTTCGCCCCTATACCATAAAAAAAAATGACATCTAAAATATAGTCTTTATTTTTATGGCTTTCTGTCACAATCGAGTATAATCAAGTTAGTTAAATACTAGCTTCCGCCCGCGGCTTCGCCCGCGTGGATTTCGGACTTCAAAAATGATTCAAAATTTTAAATTACTATAAATTTGGACTTATTATGTTATTCTGATATGAAAGCTAAATTAAGTTTCATGAAAATTCGCTCAGTAGTTTTTGTGTGAAAGAGTAACAAACATACAAACTTTCGCATTTATAATATTAGTAGGATTTTTAGCTTTAAGTCAAAACTTTGAACTGGCGTGTGAACTTCCAGTTAGCGGCATTAAAACCACTTTTTCGTCTTCCCCCGTACGGAGAGGGCATTCACCCTGTCCTCTGATTATTTATTCGTTACAAACGTCAACTGCGTGTTTACACTCGACTTTAATTACCGGCTGAACTAACTGCGACTTTCTGTTAAAAATACTCTTTTAATTTAGTTTAGTTTATACTAACAACGTGTTATGGACTCTTTTTAATTTAGTTTAGTTTGTACTAAAAACGTGTTATGGACTCTTTTTAATTTAGTTTAGTTTGTACTAAAAACGTGTTATAGACTATTTTTAATTTAGTTTAGTTTATACTATATTTTTTTTTCTTATTTTTGCTTGTCTCTTTCTAGTGCTTCACATGGTAGTGCAAAAGGTTATGTCTGACACTAGACAGTGTTTATTTAATGAAGGATATTTTTTTGTAAAGAAGTCAAACTGTAGTCCCTGCCATGGCTTCAAGGCTTTCGTTACGTCACGAAATGTAAAATGTAGTGCCACGCTACATGCATGCATGAAGCGTAGGCCGTAGCATTATTCGATACTGGCGTAAAGTGACATCTGTGCTGTCACGTTTCGTGCGGTGTGCAAGTTGCCGGTGGCCTTATGGTGGGAGGAGGAGGAAGGGGGGCAACTCATCTGTATTGCCTCTATGCAGATGTTTATGGGCGTCGGTAGTCATTGCTCCGATTGCTCGTTTGACCCCTTATGCTTTTAAAAAAATCACCTGCTTTTGCCTGATTGAAGTTTTTCCGAGAATAGAATCTTTTATTTGTCTCATCAACTGCTTTATGCTAAACTCTTACCCCCTTATTAATAAACATAGAATAACTCTATCCAAGGAATAGCCTTGTAATAAACTGACATCTGTCAAATTCCATAATAAAAAAACACAAAAAAGTATGGAATTTGACAGATGTTAGTTTATTACCAGGTTATTACTTGGATATAATTATTCCATGTTTATTAATAAGGGGGTTAGAGTATTTTTAAATTGTTTCCCATATTATATCAAGTTACACGAAAGAGATTGCCATTCTTTGTAACTTGCATTTGTTATTTCTGGTCTTAACTTTTATTATCGTATACCATATACAGTTATATGAGGTTATATCCTATATTATAAACTTAATACCTTAGTAGGTACTGCATGTAAAATATTTATATAAAATATCTTTAACCATTTTCTTTCTCTCTACACCGTTACTCACAGCATGCAGTTCTCGTATTATGGATGTTTAAGTAACATTATCTGACATAATTGGTTACTATCACTATTTATAGTATAATCATGTTCCGGTAAGTTCATTATCGTGCTGCGAGCAGCTTGAGTGCCTAAATTAAGCTTTTTATGGTTCTGGAAGACGATGTGCAACTCGATTAGGTGGGAACATGTGGGACTAAGTACCCACCGAATGGTTGGTCCGGAATAGTTGCGAGTAGGAGATCTGACAGTCTGTTAGGATGATCTATGAAATAATAATAATAATATCTGTGGACTTTACACACCACGTTACCTCAGTCCCGTGCTAAGTACTGTAAGGACTTGTGTTACGGGTACTAGACAACGGAAATATATTTAATATGTTTTATATATTTTTATTATAGAAATACATATAATACATTAATAAACATCTATAGCCAGGGCGGGATTCGAACCTACGACCATTGACGCAAAATGCTCCGCTTACCCGAGCTCTGTACCATTGAGCTAGCTACAAAGACAAGTGGCCTTTTAAAATTCTGCACAAAAGATAGCCATATATCATTGACCTACTACTACAGTGACGTAGATCACTTAATATTAGGCTTCGTTTGACACCGAATTATAAAAAGCAATGAAACACGCATTATATTTGAAAACCATTGCATCTAATTACACATGAAGATTCAACTATTTACACATCCACTTACATTATAATTAAACGTAACAGGTATTTTTAACAGATATAACATATTATGGTCCCCAATAGTTTCAGTTCCGATAACAAAAACACCATTCAAAATACAAGGTAATCCCATAAATGTCAGGACACAGTACTGCCCATGGGAGGGGAAGGGGAAGGAAGCAATAATGCGGATCTATATGGGCGTGCGTAACTGCTTGCTTACCCTCTTCACTACGTAGTATAAAAACAAAGTCGCTTTCCGCCGTCTGTGTGTCTGTATGCTTAGATCTTTAAAATTACGCAAAAGGTTTTGGTGGGGTTTTTTTAATAGATAGAGTGATTAAAGAGGAAGGTTTTATTATAATAACTCCATTATTGAAGGTCGAAATCCACGTGGGCTATGCTGCGGGAGGAAGTTAGTAAGCTACATAATAACGTTTACCCCTAGTACTTAGATTTGCAGAAATTAGCAACAAAACTCCTCGCCATTGTTTATAATGTATATTATTATATGACACAACTTCTTCAAGTGGCGTTGCATAAGTGCGCATCTACTTAACCTAATTGCAGAATAACTAATATCCACTACAAATAATAAACAGCTGTTGGCAACCATTTGCATACTAATCGCTTAACAATATAACAATGATATACGTATTCAAAACGTGAGTTATTTAAATGTTTCGCCAAAGTTTTTAATGGTACAGTATTAGAACTCGGGAGCTTTATATAAAAAGATAAACATATCTTATAATCTAAGTACTTAAGTAGATTGTGGAGTGAAGACTTTTACAAAAAAGCGAAAATGGATTAGAACGGAAAGAATCCCTATATGTATATGTTTGGGTATATAAAAATCTGAGTTCAATAACTTTTCTCAAATTAATAAAACATATAGCTATTTCCATATTTCCAATCTCTTGTTCCTGTAACACAAGTTTTTAATGTACTTAGTTTGGGGATAGACTAAAGTATTGTATTGAGTGCATAAATCCAATGGTCCATGGAGGAGGGAGGAGAAAGGGGGGCAGCGCATCTGTATACTCTTTATGCAGACGTCTATGGGCGTTGGTAGTCATGAAAATGGCTACAGCTGCTCGTTTGCCCCACTATACCATAAAAAAAAAATCGTCGGCTTAATAACACTATACACATGTATATTAATGAATAATTAATGACAAAATTGATTGCTCAAAGTTTCGTAAATGTCGGTTAATGAGTTCTTGCAGTAAGCCGACGAACTATTGTTATTATTGTTATATAAAAACTTAAACCTTGATCATTTTGGATGTATTATAGAAGCGGTCACTAGGGCAGTCTCATTGTATAGAACCTACAGGAACTATACAATCCATTATAGGATTAATGTGACAGTAATGTGACATTGACATATCTCAGATAGATTAATATGCGAACCCTGATAGTGAGCGCTGTTTAACATTGTGTTCAATGTCGGACATGAGTTAAGACAATTAAACGGATATATCGTGTCTAATAATTATGATTGTATTGCTACAGCGATATATAATCAATATTGCTCCCGTTATTCGTAGATTGCATACGTATTTTCATGTCAAGGTGGTATTGTGTATATATTAGTGTATCTAAAAATTGACGAGATACGTTGCAATCTAGTATGGTCAAGGCAAAACAACTGACCCCGCAATGTGGTTGTATCTTTTTATATATCCGATAGATCTGATTGCAAAAAATCTTACGAAAGAGTATTGGTTAAGTCCTGAGAGAAATGAAGACTGTTTGAATAATTTTAATAGTTTTAGGTAATCAAATAGTTTAGCATCGTTAATCCAAGATCCAAGTTGTTTAGGCTACAATATGGAGTATTTTACAATAAACTTTGAAGTCATATATATAAATCAGAAAGAATCTAAGCATACATGAAAGGGTTACTCTTTCTAACGCAGTAATGTAGAAAAAGAAACAGAGTAATTAAGAAGCAGACACCAACCTTTTCAGGAAATCTGTGTATTCGGCCTGCCGTATGAGTCCAGTGCGCATCATAATGGTCTGGAAACATTGTCGCTCGATGGCCCAGAGCCGACAGTCTGTGGCGGCCTTTATGGTGGCCGTTCTCTTACAGTTGTAAAGTATCGCCAGCTCCCCGAACACCTTGCCTGGCGCCATGGTGCTGAGGTATTTGTTCTCTCTGGAAACTTCCACGCGGCCCTCTGTTGACAAAAAACAGAGTTAGTATTTTATATATTACTTATGAAGACGAAAAGACATTGGAATAGTTTCACTTTGGCGAACTTTCGGTCCACATACAAGAGCAAATCCTTGAAATGTGCGATGCCGTCCACCAAGGGAACAATCAAGTTGTTGCAGTCTTTAGATAATTACCGACCACAAAAATCAGCACAATTCCTAGGCAGATACGTCGCCTTCCTTTCATCCCTCACTTTAATAGATCACCGAAAACACACAACGTAGGTACGAAACGAGATAACATAGTCATCACTTTTCGGTATTATCATGAGAGCTAGAAGTAGGATTGCCAACCGTACCTACAATAAACATATAGTATTGCACTATATTTGAAATAAAGAAAGAATGAATTTATTTGCACATTTCAATTACAAACAAACAATTTACAAAGGAACATATTATTTAAGATGGGTATTTTGATGATTATATTTTAGCTCTGTGTACAATATACTGTTGAAGAAATATATAGCAGGTACGCAAAAATACTACCTATATTTTCAAGGCTTGAATTAATATTTATATTGCAAATAGTTGGTGCCTGCGACATCGTTCGCAGAGCGTATAGTAGTAATGTTATAATCAAAGTGATTTATTATTGTTTGCTTGCAGAATGCCTAAATTCCTATTTCCCGTAGGAATGAGCGATTTTACCGTGTATAAAGTGTTTTTGATGTTGACCAGGCTTATTTATACACCACAAAAAGTTTCATTCGAATCCGTCCAGTAGTTTCTAAGATTAGCCTGGAAAAACAGACAGACAAAACATTGAAGTGTTGTAATACTATTTTAACATGGCTTCTAATTAGTTTTTCGTAATATATTCAATGTATAGACACACGAATTTTACTGTTTAGGTGCCTTCCCAATCGCGCTTGCCCAGATCAGTCACCACCTCATACTATCAGGCTTGATGCCAATAGCAGAGGATCAAAGGTCATGGAAACTGCTATAAAAACATTACTTAGAAACTTATTCAGCAATTCGGCAAAAGACGCTGATGGTGATAAATAGAACCATAGACTACATAATGTCATAACGGAACATAATCCTTTCTAGATTTGTATCAATGTTATTCCACGGCATTACATTACAGAGTCAACGGTCCTTATCAGCTGTTTCGCTTGATTCAGCCATCTTGATTCATGGAAGTGACGTGGCAG
>LUGF01038805.1:288163-313213 GCA_001625245.1 Calycopis cecrops | reverse complement strand
GAAGGACTAAATATTCATGTTACTTATATACCATGCATGGACCTGCAGATAATTGTAACTAAATTTGGAACAGTTATCAGTATTCCAAAAAAATACATTTATTTTATTTAACAGAAATCATTAAATCATCTGATTTAATGATTTCTTGTATAATTAAAAAAATATTATTGGATGAGTAGGTACAGAATACAGAAGTGTGTTATCGATGAAGCTGCACTGACCTTCAGTCCTTAGCGTAATTTCTATCTAAAAAAAAAAAAAAGAAGTGTGACACGAAGAAAGATGACTCATTCGGTCATGCATCATGAACCGATTGACACATCATCTAACACTAAGAGCAAGGATTTGATTATAAACAGACGGGTGGCTATTTTAAGTTTGGTTCGTTTTCAACAACGTTTTGTAGATTCTGGTGTAGCATTATATTTAAATACGCTTTCCGCAAGTTCTCTTATGTGGTAGACAGACAACAGAGAAGTGTCACATAATATTAAGAACATATGATTGAAACTATTCATGTTCTCTTTCTCCACATTATATTGACGGCTACAAAATTGATCTTGCTTAGGTTTTTTTCTTCTAGAGGAGTATGCTAACAGTTAACCTTCTGGAAACGACGCCGGATAATATATAGCAAGGAGTGCTCAAGAAGCGGTGAGTTGCGAAAACCTCGGGTATTAAGTTAGGTTTTATTAATTTTATTGTATTATTTAATGATTTTTATTTTATTTGATCGCTGTAGGTCGCTGCTGGCGCCCATACAGTATAAACATTCGCATCATCACAGGAAGAAAAAATGTAACCATTATGTCTTGTTGGTACATAATTAATAATATCCAGAGAGGAGATATATTATATGCAATTTGTTTTCGTCAAATGACGCTAAAGAAAATCCACGAGAAATCTTTAACTGCAGAACCCTAAATTATTTTCTTAAATTATCTATATTACATATCTGTATGTCTGTAATATCCTGTAATAGCGATAATTTAAACAGCGATCGATCAATTGAAACCAAGATAATTATTTTAACGAGTTGTTTAAATTATAGTTATTTTTCAACCGGTTAACATTTAAGTTAACTAAAATAATTTAAACGCAATCCAGTTTGTGATATATCGCAAGGTTACTTCGTTCTAATTATTCTTTAGTCGTTCTAGATATTCTGTTAAATTACTTAACTGTTAAGTAATTAAGTAATAGTAATACCCGCGGTGTTGTTTGTGTTGTCATTATTCTGTAATTAAACTACTAGATATGTTTGATAGTTTTTTTTAATGTATCATTGGAATGACAGTGGTGTCATCTGTCGAAAATTGGCAGTACTAACTCAGAAACATTTGTGGGTTCATGCACAATAACTTTGCTAAAGTTCATCACTTGATCAAATGCATAGTTGACCATTCTTATAAAGGACATATAGAACATGAGAAATGTTTGTTTGTTTGTATCAAATAGGCGCGAATAGGCAAAGCTACTCAGTCGATTTTAACAACTTTTTCACTTTTAAAAAGCTACATGAACAGTAAGTACGTATTATGATAAAGCAATTTTTGTTGTTGACGCCCAACGTACACGGCACGGATGGACTTAACATAAATGTACTTACCTCCTTTAAACACTTAACTTTCCACGCTTTTTCTTTAATTGCATAGGATGGAGGTGGGAGGAGAAAGGAGGGCAGCGCATCTGTATAGCATCTATGTGGATGTCTATCGATAGTCGTGAAAACGGCTCCGAATGCTCGTTTGCCCCCCCATACCAAAAAAAGATCCACCGCCGCCCATTAACATCCAAATATGTATCCTCATTTACTTGGGGTATGGCCATCAATGGGCCACCGGCTACTCACAAACCACACGAAGCGCGACAGCATAGCCATCAATTTTGAGGCAGTTTCATACGAGGTACCTCCCTGATCGTGCCAGCCCAATAGGGGACAAGCTTTTAGACTGTGTGGCTGGAATGTGAACCTTGTGCTAGCAAATTCACAAACTAAATAGTTATTGGTACTTCGTAATATGTATGATATGACATGACATATTTCAACATGTCATTGTCATTGTGTTTTGCTAGCACTAATTTCTAAAATCATCGCTAGGGCGCTTTACTTTCAGCAAAAGTGCTGCCCTATCCCTGTCCCTATAGAGATGTAGTACAGGATTGCACTACCACTTTCTTCTGCAAAGTCGCGGGCGAATACTAGTTTAAACCAAAGTAGTAGTCATGTTTATTAATATCCATTCGATAACACCGTGATCCGTGCTCAATAAATATCAGAAACTGTGGCCCACATTAATGCAAAGTTCAATTTAGCGCTATATTGATTTAATTGATTCAACAACACTCATTCCGTTCAACATATTGAAGCCAGCGGACAGCTAAAAGAGACTTTTAAAAATGTTATTAATAATATATATCTATACATATAATAAAACAGTAAAATTTGTGTGTCTGTACATTGAATATATTTACGAAAAAATTATTGGAGGCGATGTTAAAATTGTCTTAGAACACTATTCAATGTTTTGTCAGTCGTTTGGCCTGTCTGTTTGCCCAGGCTAATCTTCGAAACTACTGGACGGATTCGAATAAAACTTTTTATGGTGTATAGATAAGCCTGGTTAACATCAAAAACACTTTATACTGCGGTAAAATCGCTCATTCCTACGGGAAATAGGAATTTAGTTACACTGCAAGCAAAGAATAACAAATCACTTTGATTATAGGTAATATTACTACGCTACGCGAACGAAGTCGCAGGCCACCAGCTAGTTATAAATATTATATATTTATACAGCGGGGATACATTAATTGTAATGTCCATGTTATGATTAATATTTGCTAAGCAACACCGATGAGGAATAATGTAGGCCACTTTACTGCAAATCAAATTTACTCTAAATCGATTTAATTGATTGTACAACACTCATTCCGTTAAAGTTTAACGGTTAAACAGATGTATGGACAGCTAGGTGATGTCTAACAATTTTGATACTAACTACATAAATAAATATTATATATTTATACAGCGGGGAAATATTAATTGTAATGTCCATGTTCTGATTAGTAGTTGCTAAGCAGATATCAGGCGAAGAATAATGTTGCCCACTTTGCTGCAACTCAATTTAGCACTAAATTGAATTAATTGATTCAACACACATCCGTTTAGTAGAAGTCAATATACAGGTAAAGCACAAACACAATGATGATAATAAGTCCATAATTAATATCATGTATAATTTATACAGTGAAACATAGATGGATATGTCCATGTTATGATAAGTATTATTGCATTGCTAAGCGAAATATGAGGCGAATAATCTCGTTGATGTGACTGGGTATATCTAACCACGGGTTCGGGAGAATAGATGAGTTGGAGAAAAGGTTTTAACCTGATGGGGCTTGATATCCTTATGGTACCTACTCTCCATTTCATTCTATCCATTAAAGTGTATACTTATATGCAGGATACCGCTTGTATATTGATATTGTTGGGAATAGCCATCTTGGTATCTGATGCTTTTCTCATGCAACGCAGATGTTGCAGATGTTGTTGGTTGCAGTAGTAGGCCGATAGAGGTTGATGATAATGATGACAGTGATGAAGCGAAACTGAAACCATATAATAAGGTAAGTTTCATTTTTTTACGAATTATGATCCGCCATTTCGCAACAGTTTGCCAGCAAATATGACTTCAAAATGCTACGGACACTAGTTGCTTTAAGCAAATTGGTCCCGCTCCGGAAAGCGTAATTTTGGACGTCCTCCGACCCGCTGGCCTGCTAACCTGGTCAAATGTCCACATGGTGGCTTGCGGCTTGTGATCGTGACCGTGGCACTCTCTGGGGGAAGCCTATCTCCTGCAGTGAACGTCTTCAAGCGGATCCACCGCTAGAAGACGAAGCAAACACTTCCGAAAAATGGTTCAATTGATTTCTTAATTGCCAGTTCGATAAATGTAATGAACTTAGATATTATATAGAAGAGATAAATATCATCCACATGTAGAATAAGACTGAAGAAATCTTTTAGACAATTTAATACAAACTTTGACAATTGATGTTTGCGCTGTGATTTAGATATTCAAACAAATGGGCGACTAATCAAGATAATAAATGACGAAATTACAATTACAAATAACATTTTTAATGTCTTTTAAATAATGTATTATTTATTATTATTTTACTGATCCACCGCACTGAATCTATATCTATACTCTATACTATATAATAAATCTGTAGAAGGGTCAATTCTGTACATTGAAAATATTGAAAAAATAAATAGCAGGGGGTGTTACTGGATCGATACCAAACCCAAATATGCGATTAAAAAAATTTTTGTCTGTCTGTCTGTCTGTCTGTCTGTCTGTCTGTCTGTCTGTATGTTCAAGCATCACGTGAATACTAACGGTTCGATTTCGATGAAACTTGGTATAATTATACCTTATTATCCTGGGCATAAAATATGATACTTTTTATCCTGGAAAAATACGTAGAAAAAAAATAAATCCTATCTATACTATACATATAATAAATCTGAAGAAGGGTCAATTCTGTACATTGAAAATATTGAAAAAATAAATAGCAGGGGGTGTTACTGGGTCGATACCAAACCCAAATATGCGATTAAAAAAATTTTTGTCTGTCTGTCTGTCTGTATGTTCAGGCATCACGTGAAAACTAACAGTTCGATTTCGATGAAACTTGGTATAATTATACCTTATTATCCTGAGCATAAAATGGGATACATTTTATCCTGGAAAAATACGTAGAAAAAAATAAATCCATCCATGCGAAGACCGACATCCGTGCGGACGGAGTCGCGGGCGGAAGCTAGTGTATGAATATATCCTTTAACGATGCAGCGTGTTCAATTAATTATTATTTAAGTGGTTCTAGATATAATTTTTATAGTAGGATCAATTTTCATCTTCCATCTAGATTTTTATTGAAAATGGTCCGTATGCGTCACAGAATGGTTAATACTGATGATGATAAAAAGAAGTAAGTGCTCCCAAAATAGACATAGTTAAAAAAGAGATAAGGAAGAATAGCTTGTTATCATGAAAATACATAACGCGAGTGGAAAATTGATAAAGGAGATGTCAAGGTGATAAGCATTTATGTGGTTATATAATTGAGTGTAGGTATATTTTCATCGTCATAACTCATGACCGGATACTTAATACATGATACTTCGTTACTACTGAAACCCAAAATTAAGTAACTATAAAATGCGACAGCGTGGCTGTCCTTTTACGGTAGGTAGGTACCGTGTAAGCTGTTAATACCTCCCCGGTAGTGACGGCCCGAGTCGGCAGCAATGCAGCAATTGTACCTTACTAAAAGTGTACTAAGAGAACATAACGTATGAGAGAACATATAGGAAAAAAAGGCGTAATAATATTTAGTTTTAAGCATCATACCAATTTAATGTTTTTACATTTTGACACTTAAAGATCGCGCTTGAGAAAATGTATTGCAAATTTTAACACCTTTTCATTTCTGACCAATTGAAAATACAAATTTGTAATCGCTTTCAGATTTTTAATCTAATCCACCTTTAATGAGATTGTTTTTTTATTCCGTGCTGATATAAAATAATGAAGATAAAAACCAATTTTTTATCTTCGTCATTTTTTTGTACTAATTTATATTCCGCTAAATATAAACCTCTAAAATGAAAGCTAAAACGATCAGTCTCCTGCTCCTCTGATCCAACCAGGATCGGATAAAAAACGGAGTTAATTATTCAACTAGGTATCAATCAAATGGGATAAGAATTAACTCAGTATGTTCTCATAAACAGCGAACTTTAGTCTAGAAAACATAGGCCATGGGATGTCCTAAAGTTGGGAGAGAAAGACAGGATACCTACACATCTCTCATTGTTATAGTTCTCTGTTGCCTAAAGTAATCTCACTCCTCTAATTGCTGGTCACCATTACTGATAAATACTCAAATTCCGAGCGCTTTTTTTCGCTCTCTCTAATGTATTATTAGTGGAGTGCCTGGAGCATATAAAACCGTGAAACCTCGGAATAGAGTTACAGTGAATGGATTAATATGATCGATGTGGGATATTGTTTTTTAAACTATAAATTGCAATGTTTACTCATTATTTTTTTGTGCATTTAATTATTTTTTTTTTGTTTTTTTTTTTAACAAATTATTATAAAAAAATATAATGTTTGACCATATATTTTCACTTAAAACAGTATTTTTTATTTATTTATATGTTAAATCTTACCCGAGTAGATATATACCTATAGGAACATTTTTCAAAGATACCTGTGTATGAAAATAGCAGTAGGGATCTCGAACAGGCAGAAAAACGTGGAGGGGAGAGCGGAGCGGCAGTTGCTATATACAATGGAATTTCTCGGCTAGTTTAATAATTATAAGTAAATGAAATGTACTCTATTGTGTACATTTAAAAAAATAAGGTAATTACTTACGACTAACGAAAAGCATAAAAAAATATTAGTACCTACAGAATCTGTTTATTTAAATATATTACATTGTTGTCTACATCTACTTCATCTATCTGTATTTTGGTGAAGTATTGTAACAACTATTTCCGCTGCACTGTAAACATACTACACCACTTTTTCGGTGGTGGTGGTGGTAGAAATAACAATACTCGTCATTTTCTAAGACTTTGCATAATTTGTTATAAATTTTATGTAAGTACATGTAGAATAAAGAAATAATTAAATTGCTTATTTTGCCCACAACTATTTGTAAACATTTTTACATACACAATTTCATTAATCGCAATACCTTTTAGACCCTTGAACCGTTTTGCATCACATATATTTGGGATGGGAACTTTACAAAAAAACTCTCTCACACTAATATATAAACATTTAATTATTATGTCTTACACGGCGTCGCGATATGTGAAACTTGTTAGATAAAATGTCGGAATATGAAAAGAAAATTTCTGCTTTTATTTTACATGGCTAATTAACACGTAATTAATGGTTAGCCAACATGCAATTACTTTTAACGAATGAGCGTGAATATCAGCCCGTTGCAATTTGTCATAGATGTACTTCATCATCATCATCAGCCTATTGCAGCCCACTGTCTCCCCTAGCACGCCACTGGCCTCGATCTTCGGCCTTTCCCACTACCTGCCCACAGGTTTGCGTATGTCTTCGCTCTATCTAGTCAGGCGTCCTACACTATGTTTTCCGGTACGTGGTCTCCACTTTAAAACTAGTCGATCCCAACGATCATCGGTTCTGCGGCAGACATTACCGGTCCACTGTCACTTTAGCATTGTAATCACAATACATAGATGTATCTATCTTAATATTAGTTCTTGCAACTGACAAACAAATATATACATATCTTGAGTTGAAAGTTGGTCTCTTCAAAAGTTGCAACGTCGCGTCGAGAGGTAAAGTAAAGTAAATTACGTCAAGGGAATTATATAAGAAACACTACTTGTGAGCCGCAGTTACATCTACGTTATATCTATTACAAGGAAACAAAATATTTTTTATGGTTTAAAAAGTTTTTCTGTTTCTAGATTATAATCTACACCTTCGCAAATGTTATTAAGAATCCGTTCAGTATATTTTGCGTGATACACTTTCACATACATACAGACTTTCGAAATTTTGATATTATTAAAGTATGATTAAGAAAGATAAAGTAACCCTAATTTGTTTAAAAAGTTCAACAAGATGAACTTTTTAAACAAATTAGGGTTACTTTATCTTTAAGGCAACAAGATGCCCGTTTCTGATTAACGAGGTAAAATACATATTTGTTTTTTACCTTTCTGGTATTTTTTACCCCCATTCACATATTTGGGTCGGATACGGTAAATATTAGTCATTCTGTAAAAATGATTTGAAATGTTATATTATGGATAATTTTAATTTCAAAATATTATTGATTTAAAATCATGACTAATTCTTATTAATGCGTGTGCATATAAGTATATTATTGGAGAAAATATTTTTGTTTTGTTTTGTACATAGTTGTTTTCGGAAATGTATTTATTCCTTATAAAAAGAATACATGTATTAATTTTACGCGGGTAAAGCCACGGGCACATCCAGTACCCGTGTAATAACAAACCATAAGTCCTTGCAGGCCCAGTAGTTGGTTTAGTATGACATGGTTATTATATAACACAGCTGATTTTATTAATTTCATAATATGCCTAACCGAATGAATGACTCAAAGTTATTACAATATGAAAGTATTACAAGGATGTTCGCACAATATGCACATATTATACATGCATGTTAAATTTTAAGCACATTATATTTTACGACAGTTTTGTTTTAGCTGTAGAAGTAGGTGTCTTTGTTCCCAACATTCTGGATATACATATCCAGGCTCATAGTCATTAGTAGTTATAAACTACGCCGTTTGAAGTGTTACATATTTTTTACTACAAATATTAGTTTTCTCCCGGAATCACCTTGCGATTTTTCGGTATTTCTACCGATTTTACAATCAGTTGTTTTGTTGATTAATAATTAAATTTTTATTGTATGGACTATAGATATAATATAATGTAAGAATTAAATAAAATTGAATATACTGATATTAGAAGGCGTTTCTATTGATTTTACTCGTCGTCTTTATACCATACTGGCGTAAAGTGACAGTGAGTATGTAAGTAGCCGGTGGTCCATTGAAGGACAAGAATGAAAGAGGGCAACCTGTAAAACCTGTATGCGGATGTCTGTGGGCTTCGGTAGTCATGAATTGGCTTCGACCGGATTAATTAAAAAAAAATAAAAAACCTTAGTTTTTCTTTATTAATAGCCGAATTTGATTGCATAGGTATAGTTTTATTCCTAACGACTTTAGGTATTACAAAACTGATTTTAGTAAGCAGTTCGATGTCATTCGAGGCTAGTACGGGATGCCATGTCAACACCATAAGGTTCTGCATTTAACGTGTAATAAACGCCGTCTTGAACAGTAACGCCGTGTAACCGGTTTCTGTTAACGTTTATCTTTCGGTTAATTATATCGTTTATCGCCTGTTTTGACTTTCGTTAAAGATATTTTTATCTGTGGAATATTTTAGTCGTGTTACATAATTATTTAAAAAAAAGATACATATACATAGGTTACAATATTATAACTGTAACTTATGAATTATTAATTTATTTAGGCCTAATTTGTTAATTTTTAATTTGTGCTACTTTGAGAGTTTTATTTGAAAATATTGGAGAAATAGTTAGTACTAAGAAGTAAGACCAGCTTGCGGATATCTATTTGTTGGTGATCATTTTAAATAGGTTGCCCAACTTCTCGTTCGCCTCCGACGCCATAAAAATAATTTATGCCTTAATTAACTCGATAACAGGATTGCAAAGAAACCAATAAAAAGAGGGAAATTATAAAAAAACAAACCATAGTCTTATTAACACATGGGAGTAAGTGATAAAGAAAAAAGAAAAACAACGCAACACAAAATATTTTAAACAAGAAATTTCCAAATTTTATAATAATAGATTGGGTTTTTATCTTTCGGCTCCACTGCTTTAAAAAACCATTATGTTTCAAAATAGGTTTTTATAAAAGATGTTTTTATACACTCCGTAAAAGTTCGTATATCACCATCTCGAAAATGTTGTCTCCGGATATTTACATCCACTTTAAAACGTGTGACACACAGACTTTACTTATATAGTGACATAAAAGTCATCATCATCATCAGCCTATTGCAGTCCACTGTTGGACGGCGGCCTCTCCCATAGCACGCCGCTGACTTCGATCTTCGGCTATCCTTTCCCACTTCCTGCCCACAGATTTGCGTATGTCGTCACTCCATCTAGTCGTAGTAATAGTAGTTTTTTAACAAAAGATAACTAAATAATTACTATATGGAATAATGATCACTGTGCAAGCCGATGTGGATGAAATTGTGAGTGGTGTCATTGTACCTACTGATGATTATCAAAATCATAGTTACCGGAGACAAAATATTTGAGAACGTAAGATATGAACGTTTACTAAACACTATATCAAACCGTCCAGAAAGATTTATGTATCGAGATAAAAGTGATTACTCAAGTTTCTAATAGTGATCGAGAATTATGACAGTCCAAGCTAAGAATAGAAACCAAGGTTCAACAATTAGTTGCTGTGCATGCATGCATGATACATGCATGCTCGATCAATAAAGAGACCTCTCCCTTTATTCGGTTGAATTATGAACGTTCTTGAACGCACAATACAATTATGATAATATAAACTTACACGCATCATTGAACATACAATTGGGAACAGACCAAGATTGGATGCACTAGCTTAATAATATGGTTTATAATTCAGTTTTACAATGGTCACCGCACATTTGTCAACTCGGAAAGGGACCGTAAACGCCTCGCCTAGAAAAGCGAAGACGATTACGTTACGTTTCCCATTAGTGTGCGTTGCAGTGTAAAGTCTCATACAAATAATACTGACCGGCTCGAGGTGATACAGTTACGATGCTTTTCCGTGGTGACAATTAAGCATCGATTAGACGATCCAGTGTGTCGGCAATAGTTTGCTAGATACACAGTAAGTGCCATTGCCTAGTACTTATCTGTCACTATAGGTAGCTTTGTACATGATTACAAGACGACCCGTGGCAACTTCGTTGCACGTCAAAAATTAATTTATTATTATTATTCTTAATAATTATTAATCTTAATAAAATATAGACTACATTACTTCCTGACCATGTAGCTTGTTATTTGTGGAAGAATAGTTGTTTGTCCATTTTGTTATCGAGCCTATTCGATACGAACAAAAGTAATGCAAAATCTAAATTAATATGACAATTAACAGAGAAGAAAAATTAAAGTGAAACCGGTACAATGTGTTACTACGCAACCGTTGCACGCATCCTCGTCTCGCATTGCTATTTGCTTATCTCTAAATGCAATCTCTGAAACTAGAATTTACAAATTTTATAATTTAATTTTATTTAAACTACTGTTTTTGTCTGATAGATAAAGAATGTCATTGAACATTAGCGTTAACAGAATGTAACAAAAAGATTTCAACGAGTGTAACTAAACAAAGAAAAATCTAAATGAGATTAGAATTTATGTTTTGAATACTTTACGAAAAAAGAACAAAGAACAGGGAAGAGTTGAAACGAGACAGAATTATCAGAAGTCAACGGTCCACATGAGTCGTGAATACATAACATCGATCAAATGTCAAGATCTTTGCATCCGTTTGATAAAGAAATACTGATAAGAGAGCGTGTTTTGTGATGTTTGTAGATTGGGGGCTCCGCTCTAACTTTTGAACGTTAACAGAAATATTTGAATAATAAAATATACAGTCCCATGTGTGTGTGTCAGTTTGGAAAGAATACGGTTTCGATAGCAATCAAATAGCTTTAACTGCTCTGAGATGTGTTTTCGTTTGTTTCATCATCGTCATCATCTTGTTTTCGTCCTCTGCTGGACATAGGCCTCCCCAAGTACACGCCACTGAGCTCGGTCTTCAGGTCTCCCTCTCCAGACAACGCAAGCTCCTTTACGAATGTTTTCACTCCACCTAGCTGCAGGGTGTCTACGCTTGTCAAGACTCGTTCGTTTATAGAATAGTTTCTTTGTGTTAAATTATTTTTAAAACACAATGAACTGAATTTAAGTACTAGTAGCTGGCCTTTTACCCATAACATCGTATTAATACTGCATATCATTTTGACTTATCATCGTCGTAAATTTTTCTGATATTATAATAATAATGTGAAAGTTTTAGTAAGAGGTAGTGCCACGCTGTCGAACCCTATTGTTACTGGAATAAGTCAATTGAAATTAGGACTTTATGAGTAAAATAAATATAGTGAATGTCCACCTAGAAAGTATTTTTTATATTGTCACACGTACACGCACACATATACAGATGTAATTTCAATAAAAAAATATAAATTTGCTCTTTACGTTTCGTCCAGCACTTTATATCATTAAAAATGGTGTGAATATAATTGGCAATTTAGACAATCGCTGAAAAAACTTCGGCGTAATCGAATGATCATATTATTTAAAAAGTATTTTTAGAAACATAATACAATAGTGAAAAATACTTTAACAATGTAATATTTACCTGGATTGTTAGACTGTTTATTATCTTCAAGACGTGTAACATCCAGCAATACGCCGGCGTCGAGCGACGTTTCAGTAGCGTTGCTCTCCCGTTGACAGAGATTCCCAGTTTTCCTTTTTCGCATTCCATACGTGTGTACTGGCACTATTAGCTTAGGTCGTGGTATCGAAAAATCCGAATCGGACCCACTAGACGAACTTTTGGCACTCCGCGAGAACTTAGGGTTATTTACACGCTCCTCACTGACACCGTTTTTGGGCGACCCAAACGCTAGAGCGTCGTAGTAACGTACGTTCCTATCGTCATTTTTTATCCTAACCGTATCACTTTTTACTCTGACAGTATTATATAACTTGTCACTATCAGGTTTTACTTGTTTAAAGGCACCATTTGAAGTCCGATATTCACTTTCTGTTCTTGAACCGCTCGAGTTAATTCCATTTGAGTTTGCGGGTGGGGCTTGATTATTTCGTGACATGTCGTATTGCATTAATGAGAGCTGTTCACTAGGTGAGAGATTTCTTTTCGGTTGAGTGACTGTGACACCATTATATTCTTTGTCGTGCATAGATGTATCGAGATAATCTCTCAGAGGTGCTCTACCTTCACTTTTAACACGTAGCGATTTGGAATTAAATCTAGGTTTGTTTTCTGCGCGTCCATTTTCGTTATGATTCGGCAATATTTCTGATTGCCTTACATGTTCAGGAAGCCGATCGCGTGTGGGTAACGATTCTTTGATCGGATGCATGTATAGACCTAAATCTTCCGCCTCACAATCTATGTCAGGGTTGGGTTTTACAGGTCGCGATTTGATTGGCGTTAAATCTAAAGTCGCCATTGTATTAATCAATTGATACATGGTCCCATTACCGAATCCACGAACTGTGCCGTTTTTCGGTTTCTCTTTTTCTGAATCTTTGCGTAAATTTTTAATCTTATCGCTATCAGTGTCATTATTCTGTTGGTTTACTCTTGCGTAGTATTCATAGTAGGATTCTGATGATGGATCCAATGGAACAGCTCCAGGATCAGGAAGTTGAATATTTTTTTTTGAGTCTACTTTTCGTTGTCTATGTGCGTACTTAATAGAATCCTTTCTTGGAGCAGATGGAGCAGGTTGAACTTCGTCATTACCAAAATACTCTATATCCCATTCTGTGAAGTTCCTTCGCTTTACTCGTCTCAGCGTTGATGGTTTGTAGCCATTTGGCATACCTTTGAAACTGTAGCTGTGTTTCAACTTATTTTGTAATAGTAGATCATTTTCTCTTGTCTTTTTTTCAATGTCTTGTTGGTATTTGGCTAACGGAGATATATTTTTATTGGAAACATTGTTGAAATTGTAGTTTTGTGAGTAATTACTATTAATTTTGCTATCTTCCTCTACACTACGACCGACGTCTTTACACGATTTACTTCTGGTTACGGAGTTGAAGTTTTGTTTAGGAGATTGATTGTCATCTTTGTAATTGTTGAGATTCTTGGCCCCAACCCAATTAGCGGCGTAGACGAGGTCCATAGTCCTATCGTCGACGGAAAGCCAAGGGTCCTCCATGACCACTTTTCCTGGATAATGTTTAATTTTCATAATGTTCTCAAATCCACTAAAGCGTTTTCGATCTTAATCCAATAATTTCTTTGTCCTTGACATTGTTTCATAATCCTCAGCGCCATTATATAATGAGTCCCGTTAACTCAAGTTACCACTAGAACAGATATGTCGGATAATGTATATGCTACAACAATAATTTGGGGATATTTTAAAAATATGTAGTTACCATAATAAAAAAGATACATCTTATTATTTAAAAATACCAGTTTTGAATGGTCTGTATGAATTATTTATAACGATCCTGTCGCCAACATAACCCATAAGTTATAATGATGTTGCTTGACTCACTGCCTACATGACTCACACATTGGGTCAATATCTAAAACAAGTTTGTTTAATGATGTGAATAATAATAACAGTCTTTGCTATTCTATAAACACATGACAACAAAAGACATGTTTGTACATAGCTCGTATATTATATTCTATTGTGCATAAAGATTATTATATATATCTTAAAAGAGTCGATCAAGGCGCAGTCGCTACTACTGAGTCTATCGGGGTAAAATGGTACACATGAATTTTAATGACCTAGGTATTTGCTAAGATGATTTTTATAAAATTGAGGACCTAAGATCTAATATTACTATATCCATTAAGGGTTACCACACTACATACACTGTAATATAATCGTTCGATATTTATATAAATACTAGCTTTTGCCCGCGGGTTCGCACGCGTTAAATTCGATGATACATAATATGAACCTTCCTATTTAATCCCTTTGTCTATCAAAAAAACCCCATCAAATCCGTTGTGTAATTTTAAAGGTCTAAAGCATACAGCGGGGAGCGACTTTGTTTTATACTATGTAGTGATTATGATTTCATTTGACGGCTTCTAATCAATTATGCCGTTTACACCATCATAAAACTTAACTATTTCTTTCAGTATAATTATTTTAGCTACATACTACAAATCGCATTGACTTCAAAAACCCTTTCAAGACACACACGTGCTATTTAAAAAGCGGATGCTTGAAGCGAATTGCACAAGTCCATGACCATCCTAGGAACTGGGTCTCGTGAGTCCGTCAAACGAATACGAGCATCTTGCGTAATAATTAGATAATGGGGCTAACCGTTAGCAGAGCGCACAGAAGCCAGTTTTCAGCTTTTATTGTTATTGCTGCACTTTCACTGCAATTTGTTGCAATTTATTGCGATTTACAGGCCGCATTGATTGCAACAGGACCAATAAAAGTAGTGCGCATGAATTTGACGTAAGAGGATTTTTAACTTATACGTGTGCTTTGCAGTTTCAACCGCATAAAATCAACTCCAAGTGACCATTCCATCCATGGGCACTGGTTTCTTACACACCTCAATGAATGGCTCCGATTGCTTGTTTGCACCCTTATACCATACTAGAAAAAATTGAGGATATTCATTTTGGTACTATAAAAAATAATTCTTTTGTATAAATTGATAAAATTAAATACGACTTGTTTATAATTATGAAATGAACATTAATATAATTTAGCCTTCACTTGCTTATAACTTGCTACAATATAGAACGTGCAAGCCAAAATAACATCAACCTAAGACAGCTGAACACATTCAAACACAAGGTCAATGTTAAACAAGACTGAACTGAGATTTTAAACTACAAAACAAAAATATTTATATAAGTTATGCTATATTTTATTTTTAATTACAATAGCACAGACATAAAAATTCGTATTTTTATATATTTTAAAGACAAAATTAAGAAAATCTGGAATTCATAAATTGTTCACGAATCTTTTGTCTTAAGTCAGACGAACTTCTTGTATTCGCTGTATTTTAATTCACAAAATAGTAAATATCCTGCAGATAATTGTAACAATTTGCAGCAGGTTCGTTTTGCAAATTGTAGCTAATTATTGAACGCATCATCGATCTAGTAGAAAACGATTTCTAGATATCGACCGCTCGGGTTTAACCCAGTTCGTTGGTCCACATATCCAACCAAGTGGTCAGCTGATATGTGAGAATCAAATCTAGGAACTTGAGAAATCTGCGTCTAGCTCTCAAACTATAAAGAGCGTTATACTTACAGAACCAAATGAGATGAACATTACTGAAGAATTTAATTATTTTTTTCTTCGGTTATTTACGAGATGAAATGAATTATAACGATTATTAATTATTAATTAAAACGAGTGTTCATTGTGAACATGAGAAATTAAAAATCAAGTTAATAGTACTTTTGAAAGGTCCTAAAAGTAAATAAATATATAAAAATACAAATTTCTTTATTTTGTACCAAAGTAAAAATAAAAAAGTCAACTTAATGCTTGTGTCATGCACAAAACTGGAGGTCTTACCGCTGGTAGCGGTCTCTTTCAGACAAAGAACCTAATCTATGGCTACTATCTTGTACGTATTTGTCACGGTTTAGTGAAAACATCCCGGGAAAATATCAATTACTACTTCTATTTTGTATACGATTGGAATTGAATTGTATACGTTTACAATTCCTATTTTGAAATGTTAATTGCCGATAAATTGCGACTAAATCTAAAAATAAAGCGTCTCTAATTCTGTAGAATAGAAAAGTCATTGTGTAGTGGCGTAGATAATGCCGAAACTATGTAATGGTGTGAAGTGATGGACGAAAAAACTTAGTGATTGAAAGGGCTTCTATTCGTTTGTGATTGTTATATATATTTATTATTTATTACATAGTTTTTTTCGTCTTTAATATTATTTTTAAGTATACATGTCTTTTCTCGTTATATATGCTATAAAATGCCGAAATGTCTGTTAGCTTTATAATACAAAATCAAAGTTTAAAAATAAAACTTTAAATAACATTTTAAAATTTGCCATTCTAAAAGACCCGTCTTTAGCAAGAAAATTATGACTTAATACCTCATATTTGAACGTATTAAAGGAAGTATTTTCGTAATCATTGCTATTATAGTTCCTAGTAATATTGGATTTAGGTAAATTGTGCCTCAATGAACACCGATTTCAAATCACTGTACTTTATACTTAATAGACCATTTCATAAAAACTTGTTTGTATACCATTCTATTGTTTAATTTAATGAACTATGTGCGTGTCCAGACACATTAATTACCATTTCATTAGCATTTGATCATTTATTATAATATTAATGGAATAGAAACATTGCGCTACAAGAGAGGAAAGAAAAGTGGTAATACTTTTCCTCCTGCTATGTTTATTTTTGCTACAATCTCCGAAAAATACTTAATTTTTCTTCGGCGAAAGTACGAGCTTTTTGCTTCTGTAGTCTGTACAGTGAGGAAAAAAACACCTGGGCAAAAGTTCGAACTTACAGCTTAAATTATAGAAAAAATTCTATGTACAACGTAGGAGGAAAGCACTACATCTAATTTCACCTTTGAAAAACACTAAAAGTAATGTAGATAGTTTTTGTCTCACAATTTACTATTTTTAAACTTTACGTATATTGTTTTATCTTACTATTAATCTAACTTGATTGTCGGTCAATTATATTTTTGTTTTTAATTAAATATTCTAAACTTTTGAATTACAAATGAGTAAATTAAAATTTAAAAGCTCTTTATTGTTAATACCTGCTAGAAACCGAGTAAAGTTTTACTAGTAGTGCGTGAGTCAGTGAGCAGGTAAAATGTATTTATTTACATAATATGTTCCACTAAGTCCCAAACGATATGGTCTGAATTACAAAAGCATTCTTAGTAACCAATAGCAACCACGTCTTACTTAAAACAGGGTCATTATAGAGTAACTTAGATAAAAGCGAACCAAACGAAAGTATAATATATATTTATAACGATTTGACAAATGTAAAGTATAAAACATATTCATGATATTAATAATATAGCATATAAATCATGACACGAATTTGATATTTATATTAGCTGCGCTCCGAGGTTTCAAGAGCATTTGTTTCGATCCCGTGTAAATATCGAGATGAAAAATAGACATGGGCCGATTCTAAGACCTACCCGAAATGCACACAAAATTTCATGAGAATCGGTCTAGCCGTTTCGGATGAGTATGGTTGTTGATAACCAACATTGTGACACGACAATTTTATATATATATATATATATATATTAAAGTTACGAATTGTGCATATTTATGAAAACAAGATTCATCAAAAATATATTAAAGTAATAAAATAATACGATATTTCACATAATCGTTACCGCGAGTATGACCCAAAGGCCAAAAGTGCGCGATATCTGTGTGGTATTTCATTTTACTGAATAATCATCATTATGATTTATGAGGCAAATCATAACTTTCTATCATCCATGTCGTGCCATTCTATTATGTTACGATGTGATAACATCACAATATTGTATGCAGTAAGTACTTACTAAACGTTCTAATCAATATTCATAACTATTCAATCGCACTTTCTATTTAACATCTTTGATCTAAACGATTATTACTGTATTAATGTTATTTAATAGCTATTATATTATAAAATTTATGCCATGATTTAGAAGGACTATGATTTGCTTCCATAATTTGAGGAGTAAGATTGTCTATTGTTAACTACGAACCCCAATTCCTTATCCATTGTTACACCGGGATAGCATTAATCTACAGCCGGACGAGTGTGGGTCGGTTTAATTCAATTGTAAAAGTCAAATCCAGTAGTGCCCCAGTCTTGCATTTATTTGGTTGAATAAGTGTTCCAAATCGAGCGTAGAAAGCTTTTCTTGAATTGATATTCTGTTCAATTAAAGTCAAGGTAAACAAATTTAAAAGTAAATTTACGAGTGGACTGGATTTAAATACTCTAGATCTACGTGATATAAAAATGAGCTATTTGAAGTTTAAATAATATTGTTGTAGCATAGACACGCAATCCTATAAGTTTTCATCACGAATATCCTTCGAAAGATGTACAGTTTGGCAGCTCCAAGCGCTGAAAACCTTAACATAATCACTATTCATCACTGATAACATTAAACCACTAAACTCTTACGAAACAAGCGCATTTACCAGATATTTAATCATTGTTACTCAAGATATCGTGACTTTTGAATTTGGAACGCGAGACATTGAGTATGCGACGGCCAATCACGATGGCGTCGCCCCGCTTACTACTGACTCGGATCGACTCCTGCGCACGTTCTAGTGACGCGTGCGAGCGGGACGGCGCTCGGAGAGGGACGGAGCGAGTACCTGGAGTCAAAAGCTCCAAGTTCACAACAATAGACAGGGTGTCTGCATTGTCGCATTTAACAGTTTGGTTAGAATTTATCTTATACTTTCGTTTAGAAATATTAGCATAGAAGTGAAAGTAACATTTTAACATTACAAGTCAATTAGAAAATAAACGTTAAATAAAAACGTTAAACAGTTCTACAAAGTTATTACATATCTTTATAGGTTTGGTAATAAAATATATATAATAAAATGCTAGTTAGCAGGAAAGTATTGAGTAGAAATTGATAGTCCGGTAAGGAGAAAATGGATGAAAAATTGAAAACCGAAGACGACCATTGAACCATAGAAAAAAAAGCACTATAACTTTTAAGCTATATAAATCGAAGGATTTTTTTAAATTTTGAATGATTTTTATAGACTGAGCAAGCTTGACTTTGTACTATAAGATTTCATTGCGATCGAATTGAGCTGACATGACATGGAATAACGAGTCATCGTTATGCCTATGCTATAAAATAAATATAATTTGATACATAGGGCTAGAAATAGCTAGAGGTAAAGTACTAATTTGCACTATATGTACTATATAATTATACACTATTATACTATATAGGTACTATATTAGCTACCTGATTTTTTCGCCTGTTCCACATATTTTTATGACATACTAGCTGCACCGTGCGTGCGTTGCTACGCGTGGCGCCATCTGTGGAAAATTGGTCGTACCTACTCTGAAACCCTCTCGGGCTCATCCACAACAACTAAAAGCTAAACACATGATCAAATGTACACTTTCATATTCTATAAAGAACATACATACAATCATTAATTTTTATGTATAAAGATTCTTCTCCTCATACTTATTATGTGATAAATAAGCGTTATAATAATACTAAATGTTAACTTAATCATTATCATTATTAACTATTAAGCCACATATTACTTAATGTGACACTTAATTTACTAAACACTAAATCATCCTTTTTTTCTTTTTGTTAGTGAAATAAATACATCATTAACGTCTGTTTTTATCATTATTTGAAATTAAAGTAAGGACAATAATTTTTTTTACAGTTTATGGGGGGCAAACGAGCAGTCGGAGCCATTTTCATGACTTCCGAAATCCATATACCGCATAGAGTTTATGCGTTGCCCTCTTTCCTCCTCCCAACTTCACGGGCCATTGGCTACTAACACACAGCACGCGAGAGGTACCTCCCCGGTCGTGGTACTACTGCATGGCACTACTGCATACTCTTTTTCTAATTACTCATTATTTATGTGCGTGTTTATATGAAATGAACAATAAAATCAACAAAGGCATACTATGGGCCATAAAATGTATTGGTCACCATTAGTCACGCTATTGTAACTGAAAAACAATCAGGATCTGAAAAGAAACACACATTTGTTGCTGACATACCCAAGTGTCAATCCAATGATGTCAGCCTCTCTTACTCTCTCAACTTAAAACAATGTACACTTGTAATACACTAGCAGTGCCCCGCGGTTTCACCCGCGTTTAATTTCTAAGAAATCCATATAAACTTCAACACCCTATTTCACCCCCTTAGGAGTTGAATTTCTAAAAATCCATTCTTAGCGGATGCCTACGTCGTAACATCTACCTGGATGTCAAATTTCAGCTTGATTCGTCCAGTGGTTTGGGCTGTGCGTTGATAGCTGGCTATGTCACGATCTTTTTTTTTATTGCATAGGAGGCAAACGAGCAGTTGTGTCACCTGATGTACAGTGATCACCAACGCCCACAGACATCCGTAACACCAGAGGTCTAACAGATGCCTTGCCGACCTTTGAGGAAAGAATAAGCTCTTATCTTAGGGGAAGGTTGCTATGATTGGACCACTTAACTTTAGGACATCATATTTCATGAAATATGACCAACAAATGAAAACCAATTGTTGGAATTTATTGCTATTTGCGTCAATTAATGATATATAAATTATTGGCCATGAAAGTTGAGAGGTTTTACAGATATACTAAAATAACTCTTCAATGAGGAGTTGCTTTCTTTGGACCACCGTTGCCACGAATGGACCGCTAAGTTGCCATCATTGGACTTAGAAACATTTGTATTAACGGTCCAATGAAGGTGACTCAAATGAAACACAAAATAAAAAAGACTTTTTTATTGAAAAGTTTTTATAATAATCATATATTTTTAAGCAAATTGGAAGGCTCTTGATATCTTTGGGAGTAATACCAAACAAAGAATTCTTCATTTCAACAATGTGATCCCTTATTTCAGTTTTTAAATCTTCCAGTAGATCTCCTTCGGATCCTATTATCTGAACTTCTTCCGCAGCGTTTTGGTTGCTCCCGTTCAATCTTCTTTTTAATGAGTCTTTTGAAACGCCATAGATTCGACTCGCTTCATGTTATCCAATAGATTTTTTCTTAAAAATTCTGCTGCAAGTTTCATACTAGCTTCATTCCAAGAATAAAATTTCCTTTTCTTTTTCTCTGCCGACATTCTGGAATAAACAAATATAATCCGATTATAACAAAAACGTAGGTATCTACGTGCAATATAAAATACACAATACAAAAATCTATTTATTAACTTTGATATTACATTTTCAATATTGTACAATGATAATTCCATTATAATATATCTAATTTTAATTTTTATGAAAATAAAAATAGAAAGTTTGTATTTGTATCTATTACAATACGAAATTCACACAGACAAGAACATTTTTTAGAATTCTACTAAATGAAAATAAGCAATTCGCTCAGTTTCTTTGATTGGACCGGTCCAATAAGGGCGTCACTATTGTGGTCCATTGATGACAACTAGGTATATCAACATAACGAAAGCGGGTATTAAAAAACGTGCAAAGCTAGGTAAAAAACTTCAAAGTCTCTATAAGCACAGATAAATTTGCTATTCAGACATAATACAATCATCAAACATGAATAAATATAATGCTACTTACATGGGTTTGTTGATGGCTCGATTTTTATATCACGATCACCGCCGACACAAGTGCATACGTCACTACTTGCCACGCACCGCGAGGGCACTAAGGTTTGGCGAGGGGGCAAGGGGAGCTGTAATGTTGCCTATCAACGTATTGAACTCGTTGTGACATGCATAGTTTTTGAAAAAATTAGGTGGTCCAATGAAAGAGCCGGTCCAATGATCGCAACCTTCACCTATGTAGCCTTATAGCATTCCTTAAAAATGGACTATTAAACTCAAAAGGTTTTTTTTTAATTTCGATGCAGTAGTTCCTGATATAAGCGCGTTCAAACAAACAAACTCTTTAGCTTTATATTATTACTGTAGGTGTAAGTATACTTTGTTTTAAGTAGTTAAAACAAAGTACACTTATAAGAAACAGTTAATTTTATTGCTGCATCATCGCTAATTGTAAGACAGACAAGTTAAGAGGTATTCTTTTTTACCGAGGAAACCCTATAAAATATAAATCACTTCATGAATTATTATAATAAACACACCTACTTCAAGAAAATTTTAATTAAGCAACTATTCTTACAGGTATATTATATCGATACCAATTGATCAGTTTGGACATCCCTACTATTAAACCATGGGGCACTCAGGCATTCTTAAGTTGATAGCACTTTGTGAGGCGATGGGATGAAACCTAACTCCTTAATACTATCCCGTCATCCACCTTCGTCTAAGATATTGGAGCATCCTCAGGACAGGGGTAGGGTTGAACCGGTACAGATGTAATTATTGACGTTCAAAAAGTAATTTCTGGAATTCTATTTTGAATAAAAATATTTCATTTAATTTCATTTCCATCTTTGGAGAAGTCAGCTCCACAGTTAGACCGGTCAATCGCCGCATAGTTAACCTGTTACTTAAAGGGTGCTTCTGTTGGTAATGATACCTGGGTGTTTTAGTGGGTATTCTATCAACCAGGGAGTTATACACCACCGGGTGCAGTCAACCAGTACTTGAAGAATTGTCTAATTTCATCCCGAAAATAAACAAACTGGAATTGAAAAGCTCGTCGTATAAAATTTTATATATATAACTCTATTTTTTTGGAAAAAGCTATAAATGATTTAACAAGGGTATTTCTAATTGTTATGAATTACACTCCAAGCCAAGTATTGCGACATATTAAAACGTAGTGCGGGCGGGGTCATTGGTACTCGCGGGTGGATTGGCTTTAAAAAACTCCAATCTCTTCTTGGTGCACCGTATGCCTTGGCGGTCACTATCACAACACCTAGGCTGAAATTATTTTTTAACCAGCTGTGCCCGGGTTTCACACGCAAATAATTTAACTTCACCCCATTATTTCACCCCCTTAGGGGTTGAATTTCTAAAAATCCTTTCTTACACATACGCCACATATGAAATAAAACCCTGTATCTAATTTCAAGTTACTATAGATTTCTGTCCCCAGATCCCAACTAATGGAAGTACCTACGTGAGAACATACATTTCTATAAATGAAGCGAAAGAGACATGTCAAGGTCAAACAACGACTAACAACGACTATACACTTTGACCCACTACTTTGGATATACGATATTATTATGTATTATGATTGCTAAAATTAAATATATGATTATTCTTGAATCCAAGCGCAACGGAATAAAAACCCCGATTAAGTGTTATTTACGGAAAATAATTATCAAGTGAAAAATGTATAATCATATTTCCGCGTGAAATAATTAGGTGTTTTCCGTTCTTAACGATTGTGCAATGTTTTCTGTTTTCAGCGATCATTAACACCAACACGGTATTCAACGCCGAATTACATATAAGATATTTGTCCAATGTCCAACAAATCGTTTAAGGGAGCGAGGAACATGGATAAAGATATTCCGAAATCATTGGTCCTACCTATTTTATACCTACCTACAAAATCATTGGTAATAACAAAAATTCTGATACTTGGGTCAAGATTTTCATTTGGCTGACCTCTATCTTGGGTTCGAATAATCTGAAACGTCAACCATCTGGTATTCTAATAGGTAATATGTCTTACTGCCAATCACAACATAGTATAAAACAAAGTCGCTTTCCGCCGTGTGTGTCTGTATGATAGATCTTTGAAATTACGCAACCGATTTTGATGCGGGTTATTTAAAATATAGAGTGATTCAAGAGGAAGGTTTATATGTAGGATAGTTTCATTTTTGAAGTCCGAAATTCACGCGGGCGAAGCTGCGGGCTGGAGCTAGTTAAAAATAATTTTGACTCGTAGGATCCGCGCTCGCATCTAAGTAATCATTCTAGACCGCAGAGGGTGTGCGTTAATGTGGACGGTATAGGGGGCAAAAGAGCAGTCGGAGCCATTTTCACGACTACCGACGCCCATAGAAATCCGCATACACAGGCTATACAGATGCGCTGGCCTCCTTTCTCCTCCCACCTCCACGGGCCACCGGCTACTTGCACACCGCACGAAACGCGACAGAACGCCGGTGTCGTGTAAGCGAGAGGTACCTCCCCGATCGTGCAGGTTCAATACGGCTGCATACAAGCATGCAGTGTGGCACTACCTCTTACTAATGATAATGATTGCACCTGAGTTATACAAAATAATAAGTTATTGTATGTGTATAAAATAAAATCTCAAATTGTATTTTTTATTAATTTTTCTTTTCTCGATTGAAATATAACGTCCTTTACCCTTATGCAGGGATAGCACTTAGTTAAAAAAACCGGCCAAGTGCGAGTCGGACTCACGCACTAAGGTTTCCGTGCCATCACTATCATCATAGGCCGTTTTTTCTTTCACATTTTTTTATTTTTAGTATCTATTTTTATAGCGGCAACGGAAATAGATATATAAATTGTGAAAGTTTCAGTTTTCTAGTTATCACAGTTTATGAGATACAGTGTGGTGACAGACAGACGGACATCGGAGTCATAGTATTTCGTTTTTACCCTTTAGGTGCGGAACCCTAAAAAACACTCAAATAGTTAGACAAAATCGATATGTTATTCAAATAAACACATTATCTAACTTTTTACATATCCTCTTTACTTTTTTACATATACTCTTTATTTCCTCAATCCGTAACAATAATATATATTATATTTTTTTTATGACCTTAAAATAGACAACGTTTAGTAAAATTAGAATTCAGGTAAAAAACACTCAATGCAAGGTCCTGCCCGTGACCGCGTGCTCAAATATTCGAAGGTCAATCTTTGTTGGTCGTAGATTCTTTGTAGTTTGTACCAACCTATTGTTGG
>LUGF01038805.1:254744-267535 GCA_001625245.1 Calycopis cecrops | reverse complement strand
ACTGCTGCTATTGTCTCTGTGCACTAGACCAAGAGGCAGTTTCATTATATGTATTGCATATATTATAGTGAACATATATTATGTATATTATATAGTATGAACATTTGAGAATAAAAAGATAAGCATACAGAAAGTATGTGGTCCGCTGGACGCCAGTGCGGCCACCATAAGGCTCTATACCCGCCTTTCACTTCCGTCACGAAAATAAGTAACACGGTGACGTCACACCTCAAGGTCTTAGCTGCGCTAGGGTTGTCTACTGTCGCATTAAATATAACATAGTTTTAATATATTTTCTATTATTTAACAAATCAAATTCAATCAATTGCTTGATATATTTAACAACCCCAAAGTTTCAGTTTCTACATAGTAGCTGTAGTAAGTAGTACGAAAAATATAACTAACTAGCTGCGCCCCGCGGCTTCGCCCGCGTAAATTTCGATATCGTGGAAAATCATTCCATGGCATCCCTCAGGAACATTTTTTCGGGATAAAAAGTATCCTATGTTATTTCTAATACCTCCAGGAATATGTGTACAAAGTTTCATAATGATCGGTCTAGTAGTTTTGGCGTGAAAGCGTAACAAACAAACTTACATTCACATTTATAATATTAGTAGGGATTTACTGCCTTTCTATCGTGGTTGAAATATAATTTATTCAGGTAAGTGTAGGGTTTTAAATCGAGACAGCTTTGATCTAAATATTCTAAGATCTTACTGAAGTCATTCCATTTATCAATTTTCATGTTCAAATTTATAAGAAATAATACCCTAAGCTATTTCTTTATTATTTATTAAAGATAATAAAGAAATGTCTGTAGTTTACTCGAAAAGTATTTAAATTTCAAAAAATAAACGAGTAGTTAAAATTCATCATACGGAAAGCGTTTACTGAAAATTGTAAGGAATTGTGTAAAAACTGTAACATTTACAACACTCAGCTTAAAGATAATGCCATCTTCGAACTCTGTGACGGTTTCATTTTTTTTTCTAGTATAAGGGGGCAAAGGAGTAGTCGGACTTCTGTTTTTTGGTGAATACCGAGTACTTCAATTGCCAGCCTCGTGATCTAGTGGTAAGCGTGTTCAACCACAGACGTGAGGTGCCGCGTTCGAATCCCGGGTCGGACAAAAAATTGTTATTGGTATTTTTCAATTTCTAATAACAGTCCGGAGTCAGGAAGTTGGCGGTGTTACACCCCCGTGCCTCGAAGAACACGTTAAGCCGTTGATCCTGCGCTTGATTTCTCTCCGGTCGTGTCGGACTCATCTCATCATCGGAATATGAGAATGAGGGAATAGAGAGTGCACTTGTGTCTGCGCGTACACTTGTGCACTATAATATGTCCTGCGCAGATGGATCTTTATACAGACGGCCGCCGTAGCTGAAATCGGCTAGAACGACATTATTATTATTATTTATTAGCATCTCAATGGGCCTCCGGAATGCATACGCCGCACGTAGGTATACAGCACAGCTGTCACTCCAAGTTATCCTGTGAGTATCACCCCGTTCGAGCATTATTCGCTAAAAATGGCCACAATAACGTAAAAGTGGCAGCCCTAATCCACACACGTATTGCAAACGTCCAACACGAGATCGTGAACAAAGGTTGGCCAATGCAATTTCGTGCTGTACGCCTGTACTGTACGTTTGGCAACGTATTGTCAAAAATGACCGTAATTATATTGTAATTATGGTTTCCGCGATGGTTGTAGTGTGGTTTCACCATAACCATTAGTCCCATGAAGGCACGACGGTCATGTCCAATCTTTTCAAGCCGACTGATATGGTTTCATATTTCAACGGGGTGCCTGGGTGTTAGCTCCGATCGTCGAGCTGGGCTAAACGCCAAATGGAGAATGTCTACGCCCAACTACATCTGCACAACCAGGGTAATGTGGTATCCCCGTTTATCGAATTGCAAATTCCATTGTCCCACACAGTGACCTTTTTTATAAAGTACTAGCTGATCGGACCACGCGTTGTTGTCCGGGACAACAAAAATGTAGCGGTCGATTGGAAATAAAATATCGTTTACATGTTAAATGGTGGAAGTCACATAATCATATGTGAAATTTCATCAAAATCTGTTCATTAGTTCCTGGGATTAGCCCGGACAGACATAGTAACACGACATTTTTATATACATATTAAGAGGGAACAGTCGACGCGTTTTGGCTATTACCGAAAAAAAAATAGAAATAGAATAGAAATAAGTTTATATAGCATAGCAAGCATATATTTTAGTAAGAGGTAGTGCCACACTGCATGCTTGCATGCAGTCGAATTGGGCCGGCACGACCGGGGAGGTACCTCTCGCTTACACGAGACCGGCGTAAAGTGACAGCTGTGCTATCGCGTTTCGTGCGGTGTGTAAGTAGCCGGTGGCCCATGGAGGTGGGAGGAGAAAGGAAGGCAGCGTATAGCCTCTATGCGGATGTTTGTGGGCGTAGGTAGTCATGAAAATGGCTCCGACTGCTCGTTTCCCTCCTATACCATAAAAAAAAAAATGTTTAATGGCCAAAGGAGGGGCATCTACTTATAGAATTGTGGATGGATCCTTTTCTAATGGGCGCCAGCCGCCAACGGAAACTCGCGAGTAGCACGAAATGCGACAGCATAAAGCGTTATCGCGATAATATTGATCCTATTCAATTTACTACAGGCTAGGTCTGACCACATCAACGCACTTAGCGGTCTGTAGGAAAAGCCGGTAGCGCGAGGTGGTTTTTCCGCTTTCTCACCGAAGGGAAAGTTACCGGCGGCCTAACTTATATTAAATATAAGTCATTCGAGCTGATATTTATGATATTTATGCAGTAGCTTAAGGCTAAAGTTATTTCTTTTTTTTTTGGACCTTTTATGATGTGGAAGCGAATGAAAGAACAAAAAATTCATCGGATAGCTATGAGTGTTCCCAGGGCGACGAGATTATGTCTAGGGTCAAAAGAGGTACCGACGAACACTCTCCCGCAGATGGGAGAGTTGCATCCCGATATCAGTACAATAAAGGAAACAAATTTAACTGCACAAAACGCGATAGCCTAAATGCTACTTTCAAAGCCTTCTCGATTCACAATCACCTAAACTCGATTCAGTTCCAAGGTATTTGAATATGTATGTGAGAGACCTACTCCCCAAGTGGTGACGATCCGATTTGGTTAAATTAATGAAATGGAAATGAGAAACGCTTAGCAAGGGAAATTCTTTTTTAGAATTATACCAAAAGCGTACCTAACATGCCAGCGGCCTGCATAAGTATTTATAGAATCTCTGCACGGAAAATCCATTTCGGTATCTGACTTATTGTCCGTGTAATGCAGATATACCTACAGTCAAATGGATGAACGAAGCCAAAGATAAGTAGGCGCTCATTATAATATTAATAAAAATTCCATTTTTATTTTATTATTAATTATATTATTTGCGTCCTTTTTAATTTAATCACTATTATTTTCTCATCTTTTCCATTTACTTTTATATTAAACAGTTATCATCGCATATTGGAAAAAAAAACGAATTAAGTTTTTATAACTACGAAATAAACAATAAATATGGTTTATAATTTTATCACAAATGTATTAACTGCCATCTATATTTATATTACGTAAACAAGATACTCGCGTTTTGCTATTACACGATAGATGGCAGGCAACATTATTAAAACACTGTTTCTTAGTTAAACTATTGAGCAATAGATGGCGCTGGCAGTAAACTTCGCAAAATATTTTGTGGTGATATTGATGTAGCACTATAATTAATTATTAATCAATATTAAGACGTTGCCATTCTACTCAGCAAACAAAACTCATTTTTTTTAAATTAAGTTTATTCTAGAAAAAAATGGCCACTTACCTTCCATGACATACACGATGCTGCCGACATCGCCCTCCTTGATTATGAGACTGCCGGCCGCGTACTCCACCGGGTACATGCAGTCCACGATCTCGCGGATCTGTGTCATCTCGAGGTTCTTCATGAAGTCGTTGTCAAGTATGGCGCCCTTTATCAACTCCCTCGATCTGGAAAAGAGAAAAAAATTATGGTAAGTCAATGTATTTGAGGTAGGTATATTTTGCAATGCAACTGAATCGGTCTGATTAAGGAAAAAACTCTCCAGGAGCGGATTTAGAGGTGTGGAGGCCCCGGGAAACGCAGAAGTGAGGCCCCATAGTACAAATTGTTCTTCTTTTGTAATTTGTGTAGATGTCCCCTCACTTTAGGAGGCCTGCGTCAAATCGAGGCCTGAGTTAATAATATGAATATCCTTTCCTGTTTGACAAGATTTCCAAGGTATCTTAGAGAGGGGCATTGCTAGTCATTAATTGTATGATATTCCGACTCTTAAGTTCAGTTTGCAACCTAAGAGAAAGTTAAAATGATTAAACAGAAAATAGGTATATATTTAAAAGAATCAATATGTTATACCTATACCTACCTGTAAATAGGGAATTTATGCAACATAACACTACTGTGAATTAGTTATTAACAAATCCGTCAGATGTACCAATAGAGGTGTGTTACTTAGAAAAGATAAAGTTTTGCCTGTTTTGAGTTAGTTGCTCAAAATGACGTGTAGGTAATTCAAATGTTTTTCTATGAGCATACCTAATTAATGCATAAATACGTGCAAATTATGCAAATAATGTTTTTGAAATACCTCTTACAAAAGGCATCTTGAATTTTTATTCAGTTCACAAATGAACAGGCATGTGCATATTTTAGTGTATGTCAAAACGGTAGATTCTCTTCTACACTTAAATTTTCGTTTTCTAGGTCAGCTACGCTAATAAGCTCATAAAAAGTTCATCAGCGTGGCCTTTGAATCGTTGACGTCATAAAGATTTTTTGATAGCTGCTTGTAAAAGGACATTCTTTGTTTTTTTTATATATGATAGTTAGTGCCATTCTAACTTTGTAGATTTTGAATTTCGTCATCATACTCAAGGGAACTATTAATATGGCAAAGGAAATACTTGAAATCACACGACACGACACGACATGACACTTCGTCTTATGGTCTCTTCCTCATTTCCAGTACTTGCGATATTGGACTGGACAAGTAGATGTAATTCACACACTGAACAACTCAACATTACCTATTGTCTGTAAGTTAGGTCTATTTTTACCCGTATGATCCACTGCAATATCATATCAGTTTGATTTTATCAACGTTAAGTGTGACCGCAAAGTGAAATCTAGTAGTTTTCAGAGAGAGGAATCACAGTTTAATCTTTGTCTTTTTGAGACGTCGGGTGTCGTAGGAATCATATTGTCGTCTGTATATCGGTTATCTCATGTTGTTTATCAATCAACCTCCGACTGATACAGATTTGTGTCAGTCTTCGGGAACTACACGTATTATATTCTCCCTGTAATTGAGAAACAGAAGAGGGGAAAGAATTCATCCCTGTGGCACACCCGATGCCACAAGTGTGTACGTGATACATTTTAAGAACTCGGTTATTTTGTTCTTCATTTTCATGTTAGCATAAATGGGTAATTAATAATTACACCGCGATATGTAGTCTCAAATTAAAAAATAAATCTTTAATATTACGTATATTACTTATAGCTAAAGTCGCCGAGAACTTAAATTGTAATAATTTACATCAGTGACTGTAAAACCTTTTTATACCTTTTTTATTGCCTTCAATAACTTAACTAAGTAAACATTTGTACAGCGTGTGTTATTTATCAGTATGTTGGGATTTCACGTCAAAATTGTTGTACTTTAGAAGTGCCTCAGATGAAACTATGTCTCCGTCGTGATACTTTAGAGGTCAAGCGCAAGGTCCATAATATTATACCTACTTAAAATAAAATTCTTTTAACTTTAAAATAACAACTATCTTACGATATCCATCCTTGTTTCTATCTAACCGCGCCAAACGGCACGACAAGGGGAGGTACCTCTCGCTTACACGAAACCGACGTAAAGTGACAGCTGTGCTACGTGGCCCATGGAGAGAAGACAAGGGAGGAGGGCAACTGATCTGTATAACCTATATGCGGATGTCTATGTGTGACCGTAGTCATGAAAATGGCTCCAACTGCTTGTATGTCTCCTTATAGGTACAAAAAAAAACTTCACTGACATAGTGTCAGTTCTATTCTGAATATGACGCAAGCAAGCTTTCACATCATCTGTTGGGAAGTGATTATTCACACTGACAAAAATTTGACTGTAACTTTAAGATATGGCGGCCTTCCTTTGCACCCCCAGGCTCATATAAAAGCGAGGCTATTTTACCATACAACTTTTTCACACACACATCTAACATACCTACATAAATTAGGTATTTTAGGGCTTGGACCACCACTCGTTCCCACCACTGCTACTCCAGTATCGCCAGAATCGATAGCGGTAGCCAGAATTACCCTTTGATATGATCTCAGGGAGCCCTAACAGTCTTGGTACCCCCGCAACCAATTTAATCAGACGAAAATACAGGATTAGAAACAACGCTAATTAGGAATGTAGCGAAAAAAATAATCAATCAATTTGACTGCAAAGATGAATAACAGTGCTTATCAGCTTCGACACGAAGCGATAGGCGCTGTTATTCAATAAAATACAATAAAATCTCTTTAATTTTTAATGTTCGATAGATAGCCGAATAATTGCATTAATAACATTATGATATCATTTGAAAATATAAAAGAAGTCATTAAACTTTGTTTATGCTTTTTGATATATAAAAGTAATAATCAAAATAAAATCGGACCTCAATAAACTTAAAAATAACTACGAGCTTCCGTTCGTAAATGTAAATGACGTATATATAAATTTAATAAAATCACGAGAAAATAAAAAATACACAACGGGAACTGTAAATTACACAGAGAAGAGTACTCTAGCCATATTGAAAGGCAACCAAAGTTTTGTTATAGTATAAGGGGACAAACCAGAAATCGGAGTCATTTGCGTGACACCCATAGACATCCGCATAGAGGTTATATGTTGCTCTCTTCTCCTTACTCCTTCTCTGGCTGGCTATTAACTATTGCCTATTGACTATTCTGACCGTGACAATTCTAAAAAACCGATAGAATCCAAAGAATCAACCACAGGCTGGCGAATAGATGGCCATCACTTCTACTACAAGAACGAAGGTCGCGATCTAGAAGATGGAGTATTCATCTTTTCAATTTGTATAAATAATACCCAACAAGGAGATGGATTTAGTTTGGACTCAGCATTTATTTTTCAGACTATGACTTTGCAAACAGAGTTGCATCAATTTGTGACCGAATTCCATGTTCATGGATCCATTTGTGTAATTCTCAACAAAGTAATGGTTTTTTTGAGACTGTAACTATTTAGCATCGTAACATTGGAAACGGCGAGTCAGATCACTTTTGCGACCAATTCAGATGTCCATTGACATCTGCACAAGAAACTTGTGACGTTGGGCAGCCCTTCCAGCCATGTATTACTGCCTTCAACCGCACGAAACGTGACAGCGTGACCATCAGTTTACGTCGGTATGTAAGGTAACTGATTGCGCCATGTATTGTACGTATATATATATAAAAGATCGCACGAAACAGAAGCCGTTCGGAGTTCCCACAGCCCAACGACCCTCAGACAAATCAGCTTATAATTCCAAACTAGTTTATTAATAACAAACCCGTTCGATAACGTATCGTTTCGATCGATTTTGTCTAAATAAGTCGATCGGCGATATAAAAAGCGTGTCCCTTCATCGAGTCATGATACAGCCAAAGGCGAGGACAGGCTTAAAGTTCGAACGTAATTATACCAAATGCGTCCGTTGAAGGCACACCGGGTACACTAGCCGGCCTCGATCGGCTATACGCTATGAACAAATTGAACACATGACCGATGTAGGCTCTATTTCACTAATTTCTCTGAACGTTTATGGAAAGTGAGACCTGGTGACAGGTGTTAAAGTTCATATTTACATGCATCACGTTGTATATAATCGACGCCTACAAATAGAAACTTTAATACATGTTATGACGTCTCAGTTTTTATTAACACATTATCCAGTAATAAATAGCGTAGACAGCTGTTACTTTTAGGACGGGAATTGATTTCCAAATGGGATGAATGATGGTAAAGTAGGTTTAGCCAATGAACCTTCAAGGTCTATTGTCACCTGCACAGATGACGTTGCTCACAGAGTAATTACTGAGAGTTGTAAGGTAGTTAATGAGGTCAAAACTAATAGTGATTGTTGCATGATAGTAGCAATGACGTTAGAACTAGAAAAGGAACACCATTGTCCAGGAATCTGTCGTTACAAAGCTTTCGATAACCCAAAGTAAAGTACAATATAAAAAGTGCTTTTTGTGTTACATAAAATTGCATAATATTCGCATAACTTGATGTTGTTGTAATCAACAATTTCGAAGTCGCTGTTGAGGTATAAATACAATTGTACAAGACAGCTTTAAAAAACTAGTAATAAATTTAATTTGTGATTCATATGAACAATATTTAACACAGATTTACACTTATCGATCGCTTGTAACAATAGGGAATATGCGTATGATTCAAATAATGATAATTTTTTTTATATGTAAAGTCTTTTCCTGTAGATGTGCGTACGTATTAATATTTTTTTGTATAATTTTGTTTTCAATCAGAAAATAATTATTGAAAAGTGCAAAAATTATGCGGGAAGATTGAATTAGGTGAAACGCACGCCATTGGTCGGAACGAATTGTGACGTCAAAGTTCATTTGTAACATCATTGTTCACGAGCATTGGAGCATTGCCATTGGTGGTTGTTATGATGCGTGACGTCATGTCAGCGCGGCAAAATGGCGATCGTTTAAAAAGCTGTTATCGGCCTACTAATTTGAAACATTTTTTTTGAACTTAATATTGTTTTTTCAGCGCTGATATTTTTTTTACATTAATGTAATTATGTAAATTATCATTTAAAAATATAAAAAAAATACATGCATATTCCCTATTATGGAAATACATTAATTTTATTTGTAATGAAAAAATATCTTTAATCTGTCTTGTCACTTTATGCCAATCGATGATAGGAAATTAAATAAGTTGTACTTCTAAAGGGTGTATTGCTCTATAACTAGTGCCAGATTAAGGGCCTGGCACTAGTTTTCTGGCAGGGACCGGGGCTTGAAGAGCTTGGAGTTGAGAAGGGGGCCCTTTGATGGGTACAATAATGATCTTAACTGGATCCGGAGCTGATTAAAATAGATTAATCCGATTAAAATCGATCGTAACAGAAATTAAAAATAGTCGTGGTACTAATGTATGTTTACTGCGTATACCTAATTTGAATATTGTTTTCAACTGTAAAACACTTACTTGTGACTCTTCGGTATTTTCACTAATCTCATCTCATGATCCTGTGAGAGAGACGACAGGGGTTCCGCAGATATCGCTGTACGTTTCAGTCTGGGTTCTCCAACGGGCAATATCCTCGTATTTTCAATACCAGGACTCGTATAGTGATTGGTCTCAAATTCTTCTGGGATCGTGCCATTCTTCTGTATATCAAACATCTGGCGTGTCAAAGGTTTGACAACTTGTCTATATTTGTCTATTTCGTTTTTCAGATATCTTATAGTCGTGTCCTTGTCGTCGATTTCATTTTCCAAAAGTGCGATTATCTTGTCCCTCCTCTTCAACTCTTCCGTCTTTTCCAGCACTAGTCTCTTCAATTCGATGCACTTTTTTTCCAATTTATAATAGTGATCGACTTTGCAGTGCGTGTGAGTCGCCATACTTAAGACATTTAAATTTAGAACGATTTGAATAAAACCTTTTTTTTGCACAGTTTTTTATCTGTAATCTTTATTTTTTGCACTGTTTTATATAACTGTAATCATGATAAAGACGGAATCGCCGGGATCAGACACAACCGCTTAGTACTACATACGAATAGTTATTAAAGTATTATCAGTACAACCATCGATACTGCAGATAAAATTATATTAGCAATGACACTATAAATTTTATATCTGTAGGTACTGTCTTCGAAATATGTTATAGACGTTATGATTGACTTAATAGGAAGGTGACGCAACGGAAACATTCCTATTGTATCAATGAAAAGTTATTGTGTCCACACTTCTTGGAACCAAGGACTTGATTGAATTGGCTATATTTTTATTATCTTTTATATATTTAGCACTGTTATTTATAGAATATTTATTATTGATAAGAATTGGATGATAAAGCATCGGTTTCAATGTTTGCATTATAATAAATACGATGAATTAGTTCACGACATGTTTTGTATAATTTATTTTAAAACGAATATGATCATAAATATTTAAGATTTTATATTTTCACATTCAGGTTAGTTAGAATGACTATTTTAACATGTATTTATTTTATGAAAATGTCTTCATTCTCTATTGTTCTCCACAGTACCTACTACTTGCTTTATCGTTTTTATTTATTTCTTTTTTTAATAACCTATTCTATTATTTTAATATGCATATGGATTAAGGCGTGTAACCAATTTGTGTATAAAAGAAAGGTATAATTCTACTAATATTATAAATGCGAAAGTTTGTATGTTTGTTTGTATGTTTGTTTGTTTGTTTATTTGTTTGTTTGTTATTCCTTCACGCAAAAACTGCTGAACCGACTTTCCTGAAATTTGGCGGACACATAAAGAGTACCTTAGATTAAACACATAGGTTAGTTTTTATCCCGAAAAAGTGTTCCTATGGGATGCCTTGGGATGATTATATATTTTCCACAGGGGAAATTTACGTGGGTGAAACTGTGGGGTACAGCTAGTAATAAATAGTAATAATAATGGATTATCTTTGTCGACTACTACTATCACTATAAAACTACTTAAAAGGATTACATGGCGGTTTATAGATAGCATCTGTCAAGTAGTTTTATTATAACGATTGATAATCGCAAAACTCAATGAATTTTTTGAGCTGCGTCAAGAAATTATATCGACAGTTTTAGCATCAGGCATTTAACGTAGGTTTAGACAACCTTAACGAGTATTCACACCGTTCAAAGACAGAGGTCACAAGCTATTTATGTGTTACATTAATTTTAGATTGGCCAGTGATTAATACCATAATTTAAACTGGCCAGTATTTTTGATATATTAAAAAGGTCTCGTTAGACGCTATTTAATTAAATGGGAAATAATTTGTAATTTAGGATTTATTGCTAAAGGTTACTCATAACACATACTTTTAAGCAATTTTTTATTCACCCAAGTGATTAAGATCAACATCTATCATCGAAATTATTGTAATCACTTAGATGATATATGTTTTTACGATTAATTATAATAACGCTCGCATGAATATGAGTTTGTGGACTAATTACACCTCGTTGACCTAGCCTGAGGTGTCGACTTGTGCAGGTACTAAACAACTAAATTTATTGATATTTTAATGTAGAAATAAGGATTTCGACATATTCATGATTTTTATTAAACATAATATACTCAATATAAGGATTAATGGCCTCGGGGATCGAGAATTCATAAGCGATGCCCTAACGTGGCGTGCAGGATATTTTTCGTAAATTTTTATATACGACGTATAAGTAATAGTTTTTTTTCTGTGATATCACACTCAGATTTTGTGTCTTTAGGTGTCGGTATAGTATTATTCCTTGTTAATTTATTTGAGTATATTATCAGCTAGTGCTCTCCTGGACGGATGGGCAACAATGTGAAGAAATCCTGTAACAGTTAGCTTTTTCACGATGTTCGGAACCCTAAAAACATTTAAAAAAGAGATTGATTTATACGATGGCACTATCTATAGTACAGATATTCTATCGCCACACGCACATCATAATCAAAACGTCCCACATATTTTAGGGACAAGCGTTATTTAATAACATCACATTTATTTTTAGAACGGAATTAGCACTATCTGATAAGATACGGGGATCGACATGCCAATCATAAATTAAGGGCACACCATGCTAACACCATAATCGCGTTAGTGACACAATGAAGCGCTGCATTGGAGCCAAATCGGGTCACGCCGGCTTCCATGTTCCGGTGGTCAAGAGGTAGGAGGTGGCGAACGAAACATGCACTTTTTGATGATGTCAATGGGCGCCGTTACTCACTTAGGACCCGGCGATCCCACTCCTCGTTTGCCTCCTCTGCAATAAAACGATACCGTCACGCAAAAACGATAAACACTTACTGGACTTTAGTAAATAAATTCAATATTAATAAAATATATTGTATTAATTTTGACTTTATATCTTTTTGAACTTCTGATACAGATTCAACTCTAAGCCTAATCCGAGAAGAACCGATGAAACAAACTCAGCGGGACTGAATTATTTATTGACTGAAATATTAACGTTATGAACCAAAATGTATCTAAATACTTTTTTATGTCTGTGACTTAATAGTCTTTGTCAATTAAAAATAGATATTTTGATAAATACATGCATACCTAATATTAAACTATCTAGATAAAATACAATAATTATGGCGTAATTTTCTTATCGCTACACATTATGTATCAAGTAGTTGCCGGCCTTGTGGTGAAGTGTTAAACACAAATCTAAGATTCGCAGTTCGATTCCCGGGTCGGAACAAAAATTGTTATTGGGTTTTTCAATTTCCAATCACAGACCGAAGACAGGAAGTTGGTTGTACCCCCGTGCCCCGTCGCCAATGGGCCTTTGTACTTATTATGTCTCACATACTCATTGGATCCCTGGTGCCTGCACACTGCATTTCTGGTTCAAAAAGTCACTGAAGCCACAGGAAACTGGTAATATCCAGCCAGACAGTAACAGGAGTGTTTAAAGACAGTGCTATC
>LUGF01038805.1:225616-241019 GCA_001625245.1 Calycopis cecrops | reverse complement strand
TATAACTTTTCATTTTCCGTGAAGTAACGTCCTACCGTAGTAGAAGAGAAACGAAAAAAAAACTATTCATAGATAATAGTTTTTTTTTATAGTGGGTAATCCTCATGCATACCCAGCCGCCCGGAGTAGCAGCTGGGTTATGCCGGACTCTTACCGATAGTCTATGAATAGTAGATTCTCCTTCTACGCGCCCAACAAAGTAGGTACTGGATGGCTAGTAAGAAAAGAAGGCTTTATGAATATAGCGTAATATTTTTTTTTTTTTTTTTAGTTTATTCTTTATGCTCAGTCGTATAAGATATTATATTATTACAGAAAGGGGATCCTAATTTTATAATTGTTAAATTAACTCTAAGGAGTATTAACTCTCACCTGTAACTTTTTTGAATATAACAAAACCAGTAAAATATACTTTTCAGGGTCTAGGTTAGGTTTCGAATTGGTATTAATAAATCATTCGACCATTACATTTATATCCGAGAATAATAAGTTTCCAGAAGTCATTTTTTTGTTAGTGATACAAGATGCAGCACTTTCAAAATAGAACCTTTAAACAGGACCATTTTGTTACGCATTTACAAGATTATCAGAGAAAGAGTTCAGTCGTTAGTAGAAGGAAATCAAAATTTTAGTCAAAGCAAGAACAAACAAGAATAGAAAAAATGTTATGTTTTTTTAAATTAACACATTAAGAATAATATTGACGTGAGTATTGACCTGACTTTAAAAAAAAAATGATTCTATTTGTGAAACATGCAATGTATTATTTATAATTCAGATTTGAATTATGCATTTATTATGTAAATAAGATATAAAAATAGAATACTTATATAATTCTGAACACAAGTCAAATATAAATCACAGAGAAGATTAATTTATACCTTTGTTTGGTCAGTATTAATTACAATTTAATTATGAAGATTTATTTTATTTTTTCCTTGTTGTGTTCGTTACAACATTCCATTGGACCGATTCTTGGACTTGGTAGTTAGTGGTTAGATGAGATAAGAACATAATTAAAGATTGTTCCGATGACAAGTGTGTGGTGTGTAAGTAGCCGGTGGCAAATGGAGATGGGAGGAGAAAGGAGGGCAGCGCATCTGTATAGCCTCTATGCGGATGTCTATGAGAGTAGGTAGTCAGTAAAATGGCTCCAACTACTCGTTTGCACCCCTATACCATAAAAAAATATAAATCTATCTAATCTCATATACTAATAATTAATAATCAATTCTGTTCATTGTGTGCGTAGTTGCGTAGGTGCAATGTCCAAAATGTCTTGGGGATGAGATTTTGGCCATCCTAAGTACTAATTTCTCACTTCAGAATCTAGGTGAAATGGACAAAAACAAAGAAAAAGCAAAATTCTCGTGTCACAATGTTAGTTACCATATTCCTCCGAAATCACAAAATTGATTCTTATTAATTTTTGTGTGCCTATTGGGTAGGTCTGAGAATCGGCCAACATCCATTTTTCATCACGATATTTCTACGGATCCGAAACTTACGCGGGTGAAATCTTGGAGCGCAGCTAGTATTTTAGAAGTTATATTTTTATAGAGTAAATACTTTATGTATAGTGTAGCGCCATCTATGAAGCTTTGTGTGAACTAATTCAAACATGACCGAAGCTTATGCTACTTGTCAGTAGATGGCGCGGATCTATTTTATAACTATGTTTTTTACAAATAACTTTGTTACTTATAACCATAGTATTGTTACTGTCTTAAATATAAAATATTATCTTAATATTTCATTTCATTGCTACATACACAAAATTTAGATTAAAATAATACAATAAGACTTTACTTGTAAACGCTAGTTTACTTTTTTTTTATTCCATGTAACAACGCCTGTTAACCAAGCTCCAGATAGGTCAAATTGATTGCGTGCGATTGTTGATGGAATGAACATGAGTGTGTGGCTTGTTAACGGACTAAAAATAGGACAAATGATGCCGTCTGCGTCTTATATAATAAAACGGACTCATTGTAGTCCTCGAGCGTGGTACAAATTTGAAGGATGAATTAATGTTAGCAGCGTCTATAGTATATAAATACTCTATACAAAGGTTTTTGCTATTTTTTTAGTATTAAAAGACGAGCCCAACGGTTTGTAAGCACAAAGTGGACTTGGAACCTTTTGGCGAATACTATCGTCCATATGTATCCGTACAATTGATGGAGATCTCTTCTCCCTCCAACGAGCAACCAAATATCAATATGCTGTATCATGTTAATGACAGGCTGCTACCATCCTCTAGGATTGGAACAATTCTAGCATCGCCAATTGTCTTACTCGTCAAATTAGCCTTGAATCTACCTATAGGCTTTAGGGACCCAGAAGAAAAAAACACCCAACGCCTATGAGGCAAAGAAAATCGTTCTTAAAAAAGAACGACCGCAAGGACGAGCTAAATAAATTAAGCAAATCTACTCACAACCGTCATGTGCATGGCGGGAAGGCGATCTCCTGGTTCAGCTCCTGTGTCACTCCTGGATGCAAATGGCAAGAGATCGGCCATCTTGGCATTCAATAAGAGATCCCAACAGTGGACTACGAAATAATAATAAATCTAATAAGAATGATATGAATTAATATAAAATACTGTACTTTATATGTATTATATCATATATTAAATACATTGTTTTCTTTTTATAAATATGTAGTAAGAGGTATTGCCGAATCAGATTGGGGGAAACCTCTCTCTCTTAAATAATACTGTCATAACAGTGTAAGCTTTATTTACAGTAGAGAGGCGATCGATGGCTACCGATACCGACCGACAGGCCCATAAATATCCGCATAATTGCTACCAGTTAGTCCAATTTCTTCTTCCCCTCGAATGAGCTACTGGAACTTCACTAATCGCACTAAACGCGATAGCATAGCTGCCAACTTGTGACGGTATCAAATGAGGAATCAACCAGGTACAAAAGTATGTAGCCTATACTTTGATAAAGTAACTTAAAGACACAATACTACCACATTCCCACAGTCCATTTCTGTTCCGTATCGAATATAGATCCGAAGGCAGTCACTCTGCTAGTCTTCTTATAAGTTATATTAAGTTGGACCGACTAGTACTATAATTTATTAGATAGCTTAATAGCTGTACAAGAATTCCCGATATTATATACTTTTTTATGTGTATACTAGATATACATGCCTCATATTTAAATAACTATATTAAATCACTAAACGTAAAGATGTGATTGTAGTTCGTAAAGTGTAGTACCTGCCACAAAATGTACTAGGTTGTGGCATATATGGGACAATTATGGATTTCTGGGTAATTTAATATTTTCAAAATTTGGAAAGGCAGTCTTTGATATTGTGGTCCGCTGTTGAAAAGCAACACACGAACAAGCCTAACGTCGTCTTTAAAAAAAAACACGATAAAATCCTTTAAAGTATGTAGTTTTACATTAAATTAAAGTGTAGCATATTAGCGTAAACTTAAAACATCATAATGAAATTTTAAATAGAAATGCTAATGTATTTCTATTTGAGGTTATAAATTGTAACTAATGTTCAGTTGACACTTGTTGGTCGATAACAATTTTCTTTATTTTTTTTCGTTTTATCGTCTTTTTTTTATCTTTTTTGAAACTCTTCAAAATAAGTTAATATTTTTTTGTGTGAACTATCGTCCTATCCGCTACCATTTTGAGATAAAAACGGCTTACACTACACCACGTTCCGTTTCGATTTCCATAATTTTATTGTAGCTCAAACTCAACTACTCATATATCTTTTTTATTTTGTTATAAACACATTTAATCTTAAGGCGATAAATAACAATAAAGGCAATCCAGTCAATTAGCTACTGGCATTGAGTGAAATATTTAGATAACAGACATCTTGACCATGTTAGCAATGTTACTTCGCACTAGTACTACAGTACACCGCTAGTCTAAAGTAATTAGAGCATTGGGAATTACTATTAGGGCACTGATATAAAATATTAGATACAATATAAATATTTAGATAGCAAACATCTAGACCACGTTAGCAATGTTACTTCGCACTAGTACTACAGTACACCGCTAGTCTAAAGTAATTAGAGCATTGGGAATTACTATTGGGGCACTGATATAAAATATTAGATACGATATAAATATTTAGATAGCAAACATCTAGACCACGTTAGCAATGTTACTTCGCACTAGTGCTACAGTACACCGCTAGTCTAAAGTAATTAGAGCATTGGGAATTACTATTGGGGCACTGATATAAAATATTAGATACGATATAAATATTTAGATAGCAAACATCTAGACCACGTTTGCAATGTTACTTCGCACTAGCTACTGCAGTACACCGCTAGTCTAAAATAATCAGAGCATTGGGAATTACTATTGGGGCACTGATATAAAATATTAGATATGATATAAATATTTAGATAGCAAACATCTAGACCACGTTTGCGATGTTACCTCGCACTAGTACTAAAATAATTAGAGTATTGGGAAATTATTATTTGGGATAGTGATTTAAAATATTAGATACGATATAAATATATAGAGAGCATACATCTTGAACATGTTAGCAATGTTAATTCGCATTAGCTACTGCAGTACACCGCTATTCTATAATAATTAGAGCATTGGGAAATTACTAGTCGAGGAACTGATATAAATAAAAAATTGTATATAAACATTTAGATAGCAAACATGTAGACCACGTTAGCAATATTACTTCGCACTAGTACTACAGTAAACCGCTAGTCTAAAGTAATTAGAGCATTGGGAAATAACTAGCTGTTACATTGATATAAAATATTAGATACAATATAAATTTAGATAAAATATCTCTTTGTCTTAGTTTTTCTTAATTAATAACAATTTTAGTGCAATAACAAATGTGGGGCTTACTACTTATCTAAGATCATGTACTGGTGCTAAACAACGGAAATATATTTAATATTATGTTTATAAATTTAATCAATGTTAATTTTTAACAAAGGTGACAGCTCCTCTTTTATTCTTAAAATTTGAAACTGCCATAGGTTTCGATTGTGACAGTTTGGGAATAATATGCTCTATTTAATATGCTATATTTAATCATTTGAATGTATATTATGTGTATTACATATAAGACGCATAAAACCGCACGTGTTCATTTAGCTTTCAGTTTCGAATTACACGACACAGATTGTTTCAGAGATTATTGTAATACTTATTTTTGGATTGATACTTTACTCAAATTTAAATCTATAGTCCGAAAACTTTATTTTACAGCTTTGAAATAAATACGTTCATGGTTGTTATGTATTAAAAAACAAATCAAGAAATTTTACAGCCACACCAGAATTTCTTAATCGAAACAAATGATAAAAAAAATCATGCTCATATCGCATAGTTTGTTTTACCAAAGCTTTATAGACTAGTAAATTTTGTAAACCAACTTTCTCGAAATTGCTGAATCTAGACATTTTACATCTACGCCCTCAAGTTGCTATATAAATAACGATCGCAACTGTTGATCAAGCTACCGCCAACCGCGCGAGCAGCTCCGCACTTCCCTTGGCTGTTATCGGAACAAGATACCTGAGATACATTCACAGTAAGGCTGGTAACACACAGGGCGCTTATTTGTTAAGTTTTCTCAGGACGTGAGGGGTTTTTGAATAGCATTAATAAGGTATCAGATGAGCGAAGTAATATATAATAACAACTAGAATCACTAGTAACTAAAGAAGGGTAGCATGGGCCTAGTTAATTCTGGGTGACTTAGGTAAACCCTGTCCCTACTCTCCTTCAAGTTCCTGATTGAATCTGTTGCCGTCGCGTCTACTATCATCATTTCTAGATCAAAGACGCTATAATATATTTTATGTAAGATGTGAAATGTTATGCTTGCTCAAAAGTTTTGAAAAACATAAGTAGTTATAAAAATGCACGTCTCGCTATAAGATTAAGGGACTTTAGCGACTTAAAAATAAATGAGTGCTTAGAATGAAATGTACTAAAGGTAGAAACTTGAGGTAAAGCATTAACTAGAGTACTTTTAATTTTAATCTGATCCTCTTAATATATTTTTCCAATAAAATATAAAATAATGAATAATGAGAGGAGTTCCTGGACAACTGTCATGATTATAGGTAACTGTCATTTTAAAAATGTTGGTTTCATAGGCTTCATTGTAACATATTTTAATTACTCAACTATGGTGTGGCTTTCCAATGAAGCTACAAAATATTATGAAACTACCGAACAACTTGTTACTTATGGGAACATACCTTATTTCCTACATATGGCGGAGATGCATCTTGATGGTGGTTTGAGGATAGCTACAATTTACATACAATATCTTGGATGCAAGGACCAATACTTTCTCACCTCCGTCACCTCTGTTTATTTAATATAACAGTAACGACAGAATAGCAACACACCCGCACCGTCTGTAATACCGTGTCCTCGTCGGGTCTCGATCACAACCGTTATCAGATCACTCCAGTTTATCCACAATCTAATTGTTAAACACTTCGCACGGCGCCCGGCTGACACAACAGAAGTGACGTAAGCTTGTGCTAATGTGTCACGGATATGTTTCGATTAAGCACAGAAACATATAATTACAGTCACTTGAAAGACTAAGGGCCGGCTAAATATATATATTTAACTCAACTGCCATACAAACGCAAAAAACATTATAGCAGCGAATCGGGATTTTCTTTTGAACTTGTGATTTCTGACTTTAATTTTATTTCACATACTTATTGGTTATCCTAGTGCAAAGATATATCCAAGATATTTATTCGATTCAAATTTACACGGTGATAACAAAATATATATTATAACCGTAAAATAAAACTCAATAAACATAATATAACACGGCTGTTTACAATATATTGTTATCTTAATTGTTACTTATAAATCTTATAATATAGATATATGACTTATCAATGACATCTCATTCTTTTAAAATCGTCAGTCTGTATCAGGAAATTTAGAAATCTAAGTAGGTACATACATATGTAAGTGTAAAAAATACTAAAAAATATAATAATATTTATCCTCTTTCTGACGCAGCCAGTCTTTAGAATCTTCCTTCCGTATCAAGATAAATACTATCCAAGGAAACATGTAAATATTGTAGTCTATTTGTCATGACAAAATTTTGTCTCCTCATTTTTTAAACCGCTTAGAATCTAGAGAAATTTCGCGGCAGAAATGTCTAACTATAAAGTTAAGTTATTAAGTTAAGTATTAGCTAGTTTCACTAGATCCCGTAGAATATAGAAAATCATTTTATGGCATCCTATAGGAACATTTTTTGGAATAAAATATAAATGGAAATGAATGAAATTGGGATAAAAAAAATGTAAACTATACCATGTGTTAGTCCAAGTTGCTCTCTATGTGTGTGCCAAATTTCATGAAAATCGGTTCAGCAGTTTTTGAGTGAAGGAGTAACAAATAAACAAACATACAAACTTTCGCATTTATAATATTAGTAGGATTTGTACACACTTTTCGGCTATTAATTACCAATCTTGGGATTTACTTGTCTATTTCATACGAATAACACACACGGACTAGGTGTTTAATCTGTAGTATATTTTTTCCAGTTACCTAGAAGACCTTCACCCGGCTTGGCGACGACAATTGAGTGTCAACTTGCTCTACAACCTACTAATTAACCACCGAACGGCATTGCGGTCTGCTATCAGGATATTGTCAACGCGAGGGCTTGCTAAGCTGAATGTAGAAACGAGAGGTGGTGAAATATGTAAAAAAAATTACTTGAAGAGAAGTATGTAGAGACATAATAATAAATAAATAAATAAAATAAAATATGTATTTATTTTGCAAGGTACGTTAATTAAAACAGTATTGGAAAAAACTTTTTAATTTATAATTAGTAATTACTGAATTAGAAAAAAACAAAAAATATTTTTTCCGTTGTTCAAAAGCTAAAACACAAATCTTATTAATCTTATTAGACTTAGATTCTCCTAGTGTGATAAGTCTACAGATGATTGTTATTACAATTATTATTAACCTATGCATTTAAATTGTTTAATTCTTTCTTTTTTTTTGCAAGCTGTTTTTTTTTGTTGTATAACCGTTTAACCGTTTAAACCATATATAGGGTGTCCCGTAAGGTGTAGACCAACGGTATGTGGGAGATGGAGGGAATCATAACAAACATGGAACCAAAAAAAAATTAGTCTAAGCCCAATAGTTTAAAAGATATGATTTTTAATTTTTTTTTTAATGCATATTTTGTATTCCTTGATAAAATAAATAAATTTCTCTTAAATAAAATTCTAAATTTTTTTTTGGTTCCATGTTTATTATGACTGCCTCCATCTCCCACACTCCCTTGGTCCACTCCTTACGAGACACCCTGTATAATTTTTAAATTGTCAAACGGTTAATAGGTTATTTGAGCATTTAAATAATGTTTCATATTATAAAGTCATTTGTGTGCCTTCTTACTAATAACTAACATGAATGTATTTTCTTATAAATTACATGTTTTGAATGTTCATTTAACGTGTGTGACTTATAGGAAAATCTGTCACTAATATCATACTTTAAAAAATGTTAAGTACTGTATGTAAAAGTGACAGGTTTGCTTTACTTTACTCCTCGGCTATCCGTCATTACATGTAACTGGTGTACGTGGAAAACTGGCATTATCAGCGACGGAAACGGAACTGCCAATTAGACTGATCGGTTCCTCCAGGGTTGCCAACACAAAACAGGTATGGCGAATAGCTACAACTCATTCCAACAGAAAATACTAGAAATAAAATATGATTAATATTTTAAAATTTAAAACGTAAAATATCTTCAGTATTTTTGTAACCAAATTTGCAGTAAATAGCTTCACCGATTTCTTACAAACATTTGGGAATCTCTCGTGAAGTAGATATTTGATAATGTATATTTAATCATTATTAATTAGTATAAAATACTAGCTGCGCTCCGCGGTTTGACCCGCGTAAGTTTCGATCCCGTGGAAACATCGAGATGAAAAATAGATGTTGGCCGATTCTTAGTCCTACCGGATAAGTACACAATATTTCATGAGAATCGGTCGAACCGTATCGAAAGGAGTATGGTAGCTAACATTGTGATACGAGAATTTTAATATATGTATAGATCTATGGATATGGAGATAGAGATACCGATCACTGTCGGCACGGAAAACGGTAGTTGGGATTTTAATCATGAAATTATGTTCCGTCATGTTGTGATAATTATGATAATACAAAAAGGAAGGAGTTCAAATTTTTCACACATATTTGATTGAGATCTGCAATTTGAGGATAAATAATTTACAGATGCGTTGCGATTCTTTATACAGTCAATTTGTGCCTCCAGACTTATCGAAACAAACAAGATCTTATAATTTTTTTATTATGATACATGGGCCATCGAGCAGCCGGAGCCATTTTCATCCCTACCGACGCCCAAAGACATGCGCATAGAGGCTATATAGATGCACTGCTCCCCTTTCTCCTACCAACTCCATGGGCCACCGGCTACTTACACACCGCACTAGACGCGACAGCACAGTTGTCACTTCACATTGTCAGTTCTCGTGTAAGCGAGAGGTACCTCCCCGGTAGTGCCGGCGTAATTCGGCTGCATGCAAGCATGCAGTGTAGAATAGTTCTTCCAAGTCTTCTTTCCTTCTTCCTCTTCAAATCGGTCAGTCGCCTTCCTGATGCAGCTACAATGAGTTTCACAGTTTGTGGCAGTGTAAATGGAACGCTTTATAAATTTTACCATCGCTTTATGTATGTGCTTAATCGCATATCGCATTAGGGTTTTCCCGTATTGATCATATTCTTTATACCTAAAAATGATTAGTTCATATAATGGCTTCATCACCAACACAAATGCGTACATGCATGTAAAAAAAAACATGCATGTAAATTGAGGAAAATAAAATTAATTTGCTATCTACAAATTGGGCAAGATCCCGCAAGAAGAGCCTAATCTTGGCTTGAAGTTCTGCAACTTACATGCAACCACTACGTTCTTTTACGGCAAAAACCGTAGGTTTTGCTTGTAAGACATGACATCCGCAAAACCGCACTTTTGCGGATGTTTTTGGGCGAAATTTGTCACCTAATATCTCCAGTTTGCCTCTTCCTTTTCAATATATGAAAATCAATGTCAGTTTGTTTATTTGTCCTCTTTGATATGGTAAAAGATAATATAGCACAGATGTGTTTAGTAAGTTTGTTTAGAATTTTCTAAAAAATCTGGACAACGAAAAGATATTCGACAATTGCAATCAAATTATCAATGCGTATCTTAAAATTTATTCCCCATTGTAATTACTGCGTGATCATACGATTTGATAATAAAAAAGGTTTTCTCGAAATAAAAGCGAGTTATGGGCTCGTAAAAACCAATATTATCTCCAAGTGATATTTCATACGATATCTCGGACACCTGATTGCGGTACAAAATGTTATTATGATCTTTGTGAATGCGTAAAGCGGCTTTAATGTGCTGTACACGTATTTTATATTTTTATTAAAGGATTATAAAATACGACGAACGACGGTGTGACACGGCTCTCAGAAATTTTTTAAAGTTATAATAAAATAATTTTTACGGATTTTATCGCGATTTATTTAAGCTTTTATAATACCGACGTTTCAGAAGCTTTTTTTTTATTTATTTTTTTAATGATATAGGAGGGCAAACGAGCAGCCGGAGCCATTTTCATGACTACCGACGCCCACTAACATCCGCATAGAGGCTATACAGATGCGCTGCCCTCCTTTCTCCTCCCACATTCGTGTAAACTTAAGAAATCATCTTTGGAATCACATAAAATTTAATTTATAATATATATTTATTACAGCAAATAAGACGGCACTGAAAATAATAAATTGTAATATATTCCGTAAATTTTATTATTGTAACAATAACATAAAATTTTTATGCTTATTCCCTAACCGGGTAGACAGTAAAGTCGACTCCTGCCTATTATTATTATCAAGTGATATCCCTTACCACACATAAAGACATCTTATGGGATCTTATTGTTGAGGTTCCTAGGTGTGCCTGCAAAGTCTATTTTATTTTCTTTTTTAGTTTTATATTGGTAGATGTAGCGCTCTATCTATTTCCTATTTTGTGATATGTCATAATTCCTTAAAATTAATAATTCATACAAGTCAGGTTCACGATTTACTTAAATTTGTCACACCTTACTGTCTTGTGATCTAATTCACCATATATGATGGGGTTCTCGGGTTCGAGTCCCCGGTCGGACCTAAGAGTGTGTTGGGATTTTTTATTTTAAAATAATAGTTGGGATGCAATAAGTGAGTGACAAGCCGTTGGCACTGCGCCTGATTTCTCCCCGATCATATTGATATCGTCCCATCCGATTAGGTTACTGAGGGAGGAGTGTGCACTTGTGTTGGCGTGGACATAGGCAGCGCACATTTCTTTAGTCTCTAGTCTTCTCTCTATAGTCTCACCGTAGACGAAATTCAGAAATGTATTTTCGAACTATCATTGAACAAACTTTGAACGGTGATTAACGATATAATAACAAAAGGTTATAGAACACATCGGGTTGGCTTAGTATCAATTTTTATGTGTGGATAATTAAAAAAATGAGAATTAAAATATATAAATAAAGAAATGTAGATTACTGTATGTACAATGTACAACGAAGACTTTCTTTAAAAGGGTTCTCCAGATAAGACTGACGTTTGAAAATTTGATAAGACTGTTGGAAATAAATACAAAGATTATGTTAATACAGTCCCTTTAGTGTTGAAAGTGTATCGATATATAAGCCGCGAGATCATTTGCATTGAGTTGTTAAGATAATAATCGGGCGAATAAAATTAAAGTTGATACAGTCGAGGCGAGAAATCTTAACGACATGGTTATTTTACACCTCTTAATCTGTCCAATGCTGGATAAAACTAATTAAAAAACCCTTGAGAATCGAGAAAATTATTCGATTACCGTATCGATTTTGTTTATGGCATTCGATACATCCGCCACCGATAGTTTTTACACCTTTTATGTATTTAATTACCATCCTTAGCACACCACCAACAAATTATTAATCAAGATATCATGTATCTTGATTATTAATTTGTTGGTTTTGTAATGATTTCTTGTTGATTTTCTCCATGCTTATAGACCTAGGTACTTAGGGTCCCCTATATTTGTTATCAATCTTTGTCCCCTTTTGATGAGATTGAATAAATAAACTAACTCTATCTTAAACTTTAAAAATATTCTGTAAAATAACTTTTGTTATTTATAACTTTAAAGATACTTTGATGAAATAATTTAAATCTTAAATCAAGAACGTGGCGGTGAAGGTTTTTATTTTCATTTTCGTCTCCCCAGACAGGAAGTCATATATTTCTTCGTGATAACGCTAAAAAAAAGCTAAAGCTAGCTAAAGCTTGATAAAAATATTAACATCATGATGAAATTTCAAAACCCACCCGTGATTCTGGCATTTAAATAAGATCTGTGTAATCCGATGGAGGAGTCTTTCACTCCTTTATACCCAAAGAGGGCAACATAACAATTACGCAGCCTATGTGTGTCTATGGTAGTCACCAAAAAGCTATGATAGCTCGTTTGCCACTTGATAAATAGGAAAAGTTTACTAAAATATAGATTTCTTAGGTTACACAAATGTTACAAAAGTAATAAAAACAATAACCGTCTTAGGCTGCGTTCCAAAATGTACTGTCGGCACAGTTTCATTTGTTGCCGCAATATGGATTTGACTACTGCTAAAGGCCTCGCATTGATTTTTTGAACTCAACCTTAATCATTGAAATGAAATGAAATGAAATGAAAAAGGTTTTATTCAAAATAGGTTCAACCCTAGCCCTGTCCTGAGAAGAACCGGCGAAACAAACTCAATGAAAACGATTGTTCATACTAATATAGGACGAACAGAAATTCAAATCGAGTAATTTTGCTAATATGACTTGGATGGACGCAGCATGCTAATGATGAAATCGAATCGCAACGCATTATCAATGTAACGGATACGTTACCGGATCAATGAGACGATTGTACTAACAAGGATAAAAGCGAACAAATCGCTCTTTATACTCAGTCGGTCAAACGTACCTAATTAGTTCAATACGCCATTGAGTCGATTCCAGGAAAGATGTCGGAGACACGACTTTCCACTTATAATTCTACATCATAATCATTTCTAAGCAATAAGCATTACTGAGCCTGGTAATGAGAATGTAAACATGAGGGTCTGAAGATAGATGTCTCTTTTGTCGTGTCAAATTGTCGTCCCGTGGAATTTAAAAATGAGAAAATAGAGACTGAGCCTTAGTTGGATTAAGATGATAATGAAAATAGGGGGGTACTGATGGTCACAATTTAAGTAAGGTGACTTGTCGAGAGTTTCGTACCTATAAAGTACGAGCTAATACAACTATTATATAAGCTGACAAACTTATATAGGTGTGTGAGCTATGAAGCGGATAACAAATATTAGTACGTAATGGTTGTTTTTAAAGATATAGCTGTGATTAGTTGTGATTATATATTAGATTAGATTAGTATTTATGACGACCAGGCTGGCGCAGTGGTACAGGGCTCGGATAAGCGGAGCATGTTGCGCCAGGGGTCGCGGGTTCGAATCCCGCCTAGGTCATGGATGTTTATATATTATGTATTATATGTATTTCTATAATAAAAATCTTAAATATATAAAATTTCTTAAATTTATAAAACATATTAAATATATTCCGTTGTCTAGTACCCGTAACACAAGTCCTTACGGTACTTAGCACGGGGCTAGGCTAACGTGGTGTGTATAGTCCACAGATATTTATTTATATTTATTATTTATTTATTAGCCAAATTTCGGTTTTGTTTCTAATTTACAAGTAAATTTATTACGTATCAAGGAAAAGAGTTCGGTCTCTCCTCTTGAAGTGCGGGACCCTTAAAAGATAAAAAATAATCGAATTGAAAAACTGAAACGAACTTTCGACATGTCACTTACGTTACGACAGGCACTTGATAACTGACTGAGTGGTTAATGTCTTTCCTTTGTCGAAATTGACTTAAGGGCTAATTTGATTGCCCACTGAGGTCAAATCTGTAATTACAGCTTAATATTGATATTACTGGTTCCATGTTGACGTGCCCTATAATGCTCTCACAGTAAGTGATTCGATTACAAACCAATAAAAACAGACCAATTGTATCTGCACAAATGGACGAGAAATGATATGCCGCAATTAAATCAAAACAACCAGCTTTGGAAATGAAATGAAAAATAAAGACAAATTTTCAAAAAATCATGCCGCTGCTATTACCGTCGCGGAGTGGCATTGTCTATTCCTTTTCTGTATGGTTTGTGAGGTCCAATAGACCTATGCGATTATGTGGAGGACGTCAATGGATCTGCTTAACATCTGTTTATGATGATGACTATTGGTGGCATAAATATCGCAGCAAGCAATCAGTTCGCATCCTACCAAATTAAAGTGCAATGCGATTATTGGCCTTATAATAGCTTATTATGTTCTTCAATCGATCGGCATTAGTGAAGTACTCGGCAGTCTCCGAGCAATTGATTGGAAGCCGTTATTAGATATTATCACATAGCTGTGCCCCGCGGTTTCACACGCGTTTAATTTCTGAGAAATCCATATAAACTTCAACCCCTTAGGGGTTAAATTTCTAAAAATCCTTTCTTAGTGGATAATATCTATCTGTATGCTAAATTTCAGCCCCAGTCAGCCAGTGGTTTGAGCTGTGCGTTGATATCTGTGTCACCTTTGAGTTTTATATATTTAGTTAATAGGTTTACAATTTATAGGCATATATCATATATGTTTTATGATAATATCAATAAAACTATAAATGATTTTTTTAGTGGTATTGAGGATTATTTAAATACTAGCTGCTCTCCGTGGTTTCATAAGCGTAAATTTTGATCCCGTGGAAAATGGAAAATCATCCCATGTCATCCCATAGAAACATTTTTCGGGGTAAAAACTATCATATGTGTTAATCCAAGTTGCCCTCTATGTTTGTGGCAAATTTCGTGAAAAATAGTTCAGCAGTTTTTGCGTGAAGGAAAAACAAACAAATGAAAACTTTCCCATTTATCATATTAATAGGATTTAGGCATCTTATTCTTCTTCAAGCAGTTTACGGGGTAAGTTTTAAGTAAGTTACCAATATATAAAATTATAATCAAATAAATCGCTATAATATAGGTACGTTCTTTTATTTTAATTTCAGTGCCCTAAACATAAAATTAAGAAATCAACGAATAATGATTGAAGTATCGATTTAAAGCATCATACGGTGACATATTGGTACCGAAATATTCATTTATTCAACATTAATGAATCATACAAATAAAGAAACGTTCTTGAAGTCCAATTAAATAG
>LUGF01038805.1:205416-224445 GCA_001625245.1 Calycopis cecrops | reverse complement strand
GATGACGTGAAGATATGTTGCTGTTAAATGGAATTATTTTAGTATCTGTACTAAAACACCTTTTATATAAACATGTACCAGTAAAGATTTTCAGACACAACATGATTATAGTAGGATCGAACTTAAATGTAGATTTCGTACTAAAAACCTTTGTCTTTGGTGTATGTGGGTGCGAATACGACGGCGTGCTGTCTAGTGCCTATGAGCTCGTTTGTTATCTGTGTATCTGCATATCAGGGTTGTCGGACGCTAGTCTAACACGTTTCTGATCTGTCTAGATTAGTCGAAGACTAACATATAGTCCGAGGAGAGCCGCTGAATAATTTCCTGCCGCGACAACAATCAGGGGCCTTTTTATTGTGTTTTAGTGAGAGATATTTTTTTGTTAGAAAGGATAGAAGGTCGAGGCCTGTGTCCAACAGTGGACTGCAATAGGCTGATCCTGATGACGATGACGAAGAGGTATTAGAGTTGACAGAACCGGGGAAGTACATCAGTTTATGAGTTTGACGGTCCATTGGAGCAGAGGAAGGAAGGAGGACAACACAAATGCATAACAATTGTGCGGATGATTATGGGTAATACATGGCTCCGACTGCTTGTTTGCACACTTACACTTCTGTAGTTAAGGCCCGTTGAAAACAATAGTAACGAGATACACTTTAATAATAAAAAGAGTCATTTAAATCATGGAAGGTCGATTCGGGAAACCAGATTTCTCTCATTACCTTCTTTGGATTTCGACAAGTGCGCACCTCACGACTGTATATTTAGTACATGCTCATGTTAGGGTTGCCAACTCGGCGCGGAAGAATGCCACCAGGCTCCCCGTACTCCCGCCACTGAGCGGCACGAGAAACACCCCGGTTTTTTAGTCCGTGCGAGTCGGACACTACCTGTCCGCAGCTCCCGAGTCCATAATGTCCATAATGGATTTTTCCGGGTAAAAAAAAAGGGTTGCCAACTACTCCGTTCAGATCATACTCGATCAGAGATCCGGGAGGACCAAAAAAAAAAATTATCTTATATGAAGTGGTAGGAAGGCAATCTTGACATTACAAGAATAAAATAATAAAGAATTTGCCACTGCTCTCCGGGGTTGCACGCCCCCCTCTCGCCAGTCCGGAAGAGTTTACCTGCGTTTCTGGAGCCGGGAGATTTTAAAATCTAATTTCTTTTTCCGGGAGAATCCTTGAATTTCGAGAGAGTTGGCAACCCTAGGTCATGTACGTTTGTCTGCCTAAATTAGTGCCATTTTACATGCATGCGATGTACTTGTGAAAAGCCTGGGGCAGGTTCGAGTTTCGTCAGAGATATAATAACAATAAACATAACTTGTATTTGTTTACAGCAATCGATCGAATGTTTTTGTGGTATACTTTGATTATAGAAGACATTAATATTCATTTAGACGAAGGAAACCTAAAAAAACTAACTAATATGTAGTTTGATGAGTTAAAGAAGTGATGTTTAAAAACCGCGTACCTCCGGAGAGGCATTACAGTAAGTTGTTCCTTGATGATAAATATGGGTTATCAATCTTATCAATATTATAAATGAGAAAGTTTGTATGTATTTTTTCTTTCCCAATAACTTCTAAAATACTTTTTCTATAACTGTTCGAGCGTCATTTTGAAAAGTAAACACATACTTAATTCTTAGCTATAGCTGTTTAACATATGTTATCTGAATTTCATTCGAAACATACAACATTCAAGATACAAGAATGTAGAATACAAGATACAAGAGCCAAATGTACAAGATACCTAAGGTATGTCACCTCACACACTTATCAATGCAAATTTAAAATAACATAGCACTTAGTCACAGTGATAAAAGGGCATTGACGTCTAAATTTAAAGAATTCTTGTGTAAATATTTTAGTCACCTACATAACAAAATGTACGTATTATAGAAATTTCACTGGAAAAGACGGGTTTTTCTAGATTATTGTTTTTTTTTTACGCCTAGTTTGGATGTTATATTATGTATTTAATAATAATGGATTTTTATGTCACTCTAAGACTTAGAGAATATATTATACTAGCTGTGCCCCGCGGTTTCGCCCGCGTTTATTTCTAAGAAATCCATATAAACTTCAACACCCTATTTAACCCCCTTAGGGGTTGAACTTCTAAAAATCCTTTCTTAGCGGATGCCTACGTCGTAACATCTACCTGGATGCCAAATTTCAGCTTGATCCGTCCAGTGGTTTGGGCTGTGCGTTGATAGATGGCTATGTCACGTTTGAGTTTTATATATATAGATGATACTTGCCGTACCCTAGAGACTACTGAAATATTCAACCGGTTTTAATTAATTTTATTGATAGCTAGAATAACAGTAGCGCCATCTGCCGAATCAGTTTGTCGTACAAACTGATAGACCTTTGTGGGCACAACAACTTTGCTAAAGATCAAATGCATAGTAGGTATACGATTTTATAAAGGACATACACACAAACGCATATTTTTTTTAATATACAGATATATTATTTTTATAAACCAACGGTGCCTAATCGAGTTGTAAAGCAGAAATAAGCAGTAAACAAGACACATATATGTCCCTTGTACCAGACCAATTACATTAAACATATTTATGTTTAGAATATGCTAAGCCAAACCAAACCTTAAATAAATTTATGTTTTTATTTGCAGCATGTGGAAATGAAATAACGAATGCAAGCTGGAGACTGTGGCTTGTGGCGCTTGGGAGGGTCCTGTGTATAGCAGTTGGCTGATGATGATAATAAAACATTGAAATAGCATTGCTGCATTACAGCCAAATCGGATGGACACTCGCTCAACTGATACCGCTGCTGCCTTGGGCCCCGTAAGACCCTTAGGTCTTGAGACCATTTTTGTACCCACGAAAGGGCTTCTCAATTCTGAAATATTCAAGCCCAAATCCAGGTGAGGGTTTAGTGGAGCTGCAGCCCCAGGACCTGTAAGGTTTAAGGGTCTTAAGATCATTTTTGTACCCACAAAAGGGCTTCTCAATTCTGAAATATTCAAGCCTGAATCCAGGTGAGGGCTTATTGGGGATGCAGGCCTGAGCCCTGTAAGGTTTAAGGGTCTTAAGATCATTTTTGTACCCACAAAAGGGCTTCTCAATTCTGAAATATTCAAGCCTGAATCCAGGTGAGGGCTTATCCTGCAGGCCTGAGGGCCTGCATCCCCAATGCAGGCCTGAGCCCTGTAAGGTTTAAGGGTCTTAAGATCATTTTTGTACCCACAAAAGGGCTTCCCAAGCTTCGGGCCCCGTCAGAGTTTAAACTCTTACAAAAATTACTATTAAAATATTCCAATATGATTTCTCGCGACTTTATCTCGATCAAATCACGCGCAGAGCACTAAATATTAATAGGCGATCAGCATAATGTGATCGTTTTATCTCTTTAAGGTAATTTAGGGCACTAACTCTGGCTGGGCCGACATGGCCAATCAGATATAACATCGGACTCGACTCATTTTTTTCACGCACTTCTTGTAACTAGTTTGGGTTGTGTAAAAAACGCAAATGGTAATGGTAAACGGACTGGATTGTAATAAATTAAGCATGATATAGATGTTTAGATATCTCCATTTCTTGTGGTTAGTTTACTCGTAAAGAAAATAGATGTAAGCGTTGAAACAGTAACGCTGAGAGTAACGTCTTACCTTGCATCATCTTTTAGGCACTTAATTATAGAATAGTGTTCGTTTATAAAGAGCAAGCTTAAGTCACCCGTTGAATTTAACGCACACAGTTTTCAATTTCATATCTAGATTTTCTGGTATTGTCTGGAAGAGATTGCTACTTTAACAATAAGACCGCCTTTGTGCCCATAGTACGTGTATTTATAGTAACATTATTTATTCGATGTAATTGTAAATGATTGTGTGCACAATAAAGTATACTTTCTTTCATTCTATTTTAAACTTTTTAAATGAAATTTATATGTCCAGCAATGAACGTCTTTCGGCTGATGATGGTGATGGCGTTATGCAATTTAATTTAACAATAACAATAGATAACACATCTACACCAGTTCCTGGCGGGATACACAGAGAGTACAGAGTCGCATATCCACTCCTCCACCACAATCCTCACCCCCTTGCTTAGCTTCCTCGCTATTTATAAATTTAAAGAATTATTAGTTTCTTTGTGTGCGTTGAAGGGGATTTGAGAATGATAAAGATTCACAAATCGGCTATCGCGTCGGTATCTCGAATTTAAAATATTGTAGATAAAGTAACGGGTCGACAATTCGGCCACATTGTTACACATTACCATGACAACATATTTTCCAATAATATCGTAGACAGAGAATACAATAATATGTTGTCATGGTAATACAAGACAACGTCTGTATGGCAGCTAGTGTTATATAAAACGAAACATGAAGTATCATCAATATGACGACCCCCGGTTCAAGTCCCGCCTTGGTCATGAATTTATGTTATATATAATATGTAGTTCTATGGATATAAATCTTAAATATCAATACAATTTCTTAAATTTACAAAAAATATTAAATATATGTATATCTGTCGTCTTGCCTGCTCGTAACACACAAGTCCTTACTTAGCACGGGACTATAAGTCTAAGTCCACTGATAATTGATATTATTATAATTATCTTTTATGGTAAATACTGATAATGATCATGATATTTCACATGTTTAGTTTCATTTCACATTTGTTTAGCGATCTCAAAGTTTTTTGAAACAACACGACCAACGAACAAGACTCATAAGGTCATTCATCACGACATTCGTTTTTATTTCTCACTGTTTTCCCATATTAGCCTTACCAAGAGGCTACATATAAAGAGCCTAATTATAATAATAGGTCAAGAATGCTCGTCGAAAATGCAATGAGTAGTAAAATTTTATTACGACAAGCGAAATCGACATCCTGCCCTTTACAATGGAACGTGGCCAAACCCACTCCGGCCCACCTGTACTTAATAAGCAGGTGTCTGACTTTAATTTATCTGTGATTGATAATCTTTTTGCATCAGGGAGGTAGGCGGCTCCGATACGCCCATAGATTAGGATCAATTGGAGATAAGTTGTGTAAAATTCATATAGTGGTCAGTGGTTAGAAGTTACCGACAGTCCGAAATGGAAGACCAATGACTACCGACCTATACTCGATAGTGGGTGAAAATGAGTTGATTAAGAAAGAGAGAGAGAAATAAAAAGAAAGAGAGAAAGATAGAGAGTAGAAGAGTTTTTATCAAAATTCTTACAAAGCACGAAACTCAACAGACGAGCTTTAATTTTACAACCATTGTAATAAAACAATTTTAAGGAATTTGATCGCGGTTAAGTATTTTGTAATTACGTTTCCGAAGCTTTTATAATACTTTCAACGCAAATTAATACAAAATCCCAAGACATGTTTTGGCTGGATGCAGTAGCCAAAGTAGTTACTCAACAACTTGAGCGAATTCTACTGAACCTAGATGTTGCTCTTTCTCTTGTTAAAGCAATTGGAAACAAAAGAGAAAGGATTAAGGGACATGGAACCCATAGCCCATTGCACTGTCTCAACGTTGATGGGGTTACTGGTTGGATACTGTAGCTATCATATATTTTTATTTAGTCGATATTTAATTATTTTATGTTCTTTAAGACTTATTTTAAATATCGACGAATATAAAAATCTACACAAATAGAAAAAGAAGCTACGTTCATTCCTTTATCTATGTCACTTGGTTAATCAGTATGTCTGTAGTGCACCAAACAAAAACAAAAACATTCAAGGCAATGACAGAAACAACATAAAACTACGAAATCTAGAGAGAACATACGCATACGGGCGTTATGTGACCACGATAAGGCCAATCGGGAAGGTTATCACATCGCCTTGAACCGCTACTTTTGACAATATTACACTACACATGCTAATTACATGCCAAGTACAGTGCTACAGATGAGACTGGCGTTATCTTTCGCATCGGTTTCATTTCATGCATGCTGAGTGACACATTTGTATCTATAAAAGAACGCTTTGCCTAGTAAGCGTAAATACGCTTATTTAAGCGTATTTACGCTTACTAGGCAAAATGTTCTTACGTATATACGGTCTACTTAGACCTAGGCTCTACTAGAGAATTAACAGGACGAAGTTGACGATTAGTTGTGAAGTTAGCTATAAAAGTGTAGACTTTATGTTATTTTGTACATTTAGCTATCACTACTTGTGTCATTGTGTTGTTCACTAGCTACTTGCAAATGTTATTACTATTAGTAGCATGGCGTATCCTTCTTCTATAAAGGGATTGTCTAACATTAAAATAATTATTAACATCATAGCCGTCATATTTGAGTATTTTATTTCTGTAATCAGCACGCGAACGAATGCATTTCTGCCTCAGTGGAAATGTAGCTTATTGATGAATTTTAATTAATTATTTTCAAGGCAGGAGAAATATATTTCATTTTAAGAAGAAAAAAATATCGAAAATTATAATTATATGACTAGCAATATCATTACGAACCTAAATAGTCATAATTGTGTACATATAATTTCGATCAATTTGTACAGGTAAATGAAAAATTATGAACATTAATACTCATATTAATATTTTATTACAAAGTTCCCACGGTATATAATAACATATAAATCTTATGTTCATTGAGTGCAATATGGTAATATCCGAATTTACATATTTTAATTAGATGTCCGTCCAACATTTTACCTATTCTACTTTTTATTTTATTTATCCTATTAATATTATAAATGCGAAAGTTTGTATGTTTGTTACTCATTCACACAAAAACTACTGAACGGATTTTCATGAAACTACAGTAATATAGCTTTCATATCAGATTAACATAATAAGTTAAAATTTATAGGGATTTTTGAAGTCTGAAATTCACGCGGGCGAAGCCGCGGGCGGAAGCTAGTTTATTTATAATTTACAATTTTCACAATATTAGCACAAAAATTCCGTCAAACTGTAAAGCAGTTGAAATTTGGTGGTGAGATTATGTGCCTGTTTCGTTTGAGATCGTGGCGTAACTCATTACCGCCCTAGCGTCGTTAAGGTCTGTTGTGAACAATCACTTCAGAAACATGTTAGTTCTTTTAGAGTATACTCTTACTACGCTAGTTGCCTGACGGAGTTGATACGAACAGTTTTGCCCCTTTCTCCAACAAGGAATAAGAGAAAAAAGGGGTATAAATGTACTTTTTTTTCTTTTCGATTTATATTTGGGCTGTGTTCTATTTTTGTTGTATTACTGAGCATGGAATAAATTTAGTTCTATTCTGCTCTAAATCATTTATGCTACTGGCACTAGCGTATCTTGATCATGATGTATCAGCGAGATGACAGCAATTCAGAGCGGTATTAGAGCGATTCAAAGTCTAGGGCAAAGTGACGCGCGGTGTGACCCCGATTGGACGAGCGGAGTGGCATTATAAGTGACATATTATGAATATACGACGTACGTAGTACGGACTGTTCGTCAAAACAAGTCGCGACGTAGCGGAGATGATCCAAGCCTCAGTTCGTGAGTTCACGCTGATGTGGTGGAATAAAGGATTTCCCCGCGTATATAAAAAACACATTTGGAGATTGAATTAGCACTAAATCATCTACAGTAATAGAGATAGCTTGTTTTCGGTCGCGGGCTACATCTTGTTGAAGATATAAATGTATTTGCTAAATTGGTATCGTTTCCCATGCACACCATGTCCACACCATGTCCATACCATGCCGTTGTGAAATAGTGCACGTAATCGAAAACCTTTGTAATTTGTCTATAAAATTAAGTAAACGTTTTTACCAAACCGTCCCGTATCTCACGCCACCGCATACTAATTGTACCCAAATGTACATTTACATCTTGAGCCGATAAACCGTGCGTGCTGCGAATTATAATTAAACGGCATTGATAAATGGCTTCTCACTTCTAAATATAAATGACTATTTATACCGAGCTTAGACGACGAATTAGAAATAAAATCGGTCAGCTCTGATACATAATAGAAGAATAAAATCCTATTCTATTAATAATATAAATGCGAAAGTTTGTATGTTTGTTTGTCTGTTACTCCTTCACGTCTGAACCGATTTTCATGAAATTTGGCACACATATTGGATTGACACATAGGATAGTTATTATCCCGAAAAATGTTTCTATGGGATGTCATGGGATGATTTTCCACGGGATCGAAATTTACGCGGGTGAAACCGTTAGGCGCAGCTAGTAAATTATAAACTCCAAAGATGGAATCGAAAATACTATAGAAAAGATATAAATATCAAAAGCTGACGAGTTTGTTAAATTGTTTGAACATGTTAATCTCCATTCTGGTCCGATTTGAAAAATTGTTTCAGTGTTAAATAGCCCACTCATTCTGTAAGGCTAGATACCTTCACGCTACGTCCAAAACCAGCAGACTTCAGGGCTAACGCGAGTGAAATCGCGAGGTGCTAGTAGTATATAAATAAAGCACTTTACATAATTTTTTTGTCTGTCTGTTTGTCTGTTTGTCCAGGCTAATCTCCGAAACTACTGGACGGATTCAAATGAAATTTGTGTTTTTATGATGTATACTAAGTCTGTTCAACATCAAAATCACTTTTTACTGCGGTATAATCGTTCATTCTTACGGGAAATCAGAATTTCGGCACACTGCAAGCAAACAATAACAAATCAATTTGCTTAAAGGTAGTTGTCCACGACGCTACGCGAACAAAGTCGGAGGCAACATTTAGTATATGAATAAAGCACTTTACATTTACGGCCGTCGCGTTGATAAAGATGCAAATAACAGTAATTAAAATAAAAAGGTAATTAAAGTAATTATAAGATAAGCTGTTATAAGCTGCTGACTTACGTGGCAAGTTTATAAATAGACGTCAACGGTTGAATAAATAAATAGATTTTAATATATTTACTGTTTCGTTCAGGAAATATTCGGGGCCACGTCAAAAACAGCAAACACATGGCTGTAGACAGATAGCTTTAAAGATTATTACAATGTGCTGCTTAAGACAAGGAAACCTAACCTAACCTAACATTAAATTGAAAAACAAAAACCCCAACTTATTGTTTATCGCTTTATCAAGACCAAAAAGCTCTATTTTAAAATGAAATTGTAATCTTTGCTTAATATACTTAATATATTATGATTGATTATGATTATTAGAAAATATAGAAGAAATATAACTCTTAAAAAAGTGTATGCTTGCACCACACAACTGAAGTAAAAATTAATTAATGATTTCATACAAAAGTTGATTACCGTAGTTACGACATAACATGTCATATGATATTTATTTTTTAAATACAAAAAAGTTTCACTTAAATCGAATTTGAATAACACCTTCCATTGGCCTCGCCCGATGTGTGATTTTTGTAAATTTCCATAACGCGTAGGTCACATTACAACGCTATTTCTAAGTGTATTAATAAATAAATTGAAAACTATTAATTTGATAGTACTTTTAGCAGAAATGTACTGAGATGAGCTTATGTATGTATGTATCCATGTAGATATGTATGTGGATTATGTCCCATGCTACAGCTAGGTTGGCTTGTAAGATTATAACATCATTAGATTGGGATAACGCGAGTGACACTGGGTACAGTAAAACATATTATAAGTAACCAGATTTATTCAATTTATTCAATGAATAAATGAAGACATCGGTAAATAACGGTTTAATAACATGTGAAAATTACACTCATCCATATAAGGAAATGATATATATTTAAACCCAAACATCCCACGGCGAGAAACATCGCATAAAACTCGCTCAATATATATTTAATAACATAATATTGTTACATAAGATGTTATCGGTTCTCAAAACGACGGGTTACGTCGATAACTTTAACAGCTCTATATCAATAATTCACGTGTACGGAATGAGTACAATCACTTGTAAATTTGGGTTTATCATCATATTTTATTTGTCTAGTGGATACTAATTAGCTAGGCTCCGCGGTTTCACCCGCGTACGTTTCGATCCCGTGGTAATAAGGAGATGAAAAATAGATATTGGCTGATTCCCAGGCCTATACGCACACAAAATTTCATGAGAATCGGTCAAGCGTTTCGGAGGAGTATGGCAACGAAAACTGTGACACGAGAATTTTATATATTAGATATAAAAAAGTCAACCAAGGAAGAGTAAGAGGTAGTGCCATGCTGCATGCATTCATGTAGCCGAATCGGGCCGCACGTCCAGACCTCTCGCTAACACGAGACCGGCGTAAAGGGACAGCTGTGCTGTCGCGTTTCGTGTGTGATTAGCCGGTGGCCCATGGGGGTGGAAGGAGGAAGGAGAGCAACGCGTCTATTTATCTCTATGCGGATGTCTATAGGCTTCGGTAGTCAGGAAATTAGCTCCGACTGCTCGTTTGCCCCATTACTCCTACTTACCCTTACCCTTACTACTACACTCCTTACCATTCTTTTAAATATTCCCCGTATAATGATCGATAGCCATGCAGTCGTTCTACGGGGATTTTTGAGACAGACCGATGTTCATGACCTAACCGGTGACAATTAATAGAAGAAACACCATACTATCCATGGGCTTTCCATGTTGGTGTGGATGTTTATGGTTGTATTGAGTGTATTACATCGGGAGCTCGTTTGCCTCTTACGCAATAAAGAAATAATCCTTATTGAATCCTCGTACTCGAACTTTACGCTCCCTTTTATTACGATTAGACCACCCAAGAGTTTTAAGCCGCTTTTTTATTTTTGTTAAATCCACGTGGTTTATTAGGTTGGTTCATATTATCGTGACCCCGGATTTTGTTCGTGTTTATAAATATTTATAAAGAGTCTGCCGTTCTTGATAAATCGTTTATCAAAACATTGCTTTGCAAAGTTATTCACTTTTCTAACAATCTATAAAATAGCCTATATATATTCGAATAATTGAATAAATGATTTTTTATGTTTATAATTTTTTGTGGTGGGTGTTTAAAAACATGAGCCCTTTTAGCAGTAAAGAGTTTACATGAGCTTACTGAACTCTTTAGCAAAGTAAAAGCATTTTTGTCTTAAGCTTTATTTCTGCCAACTAATAAATAAACTAACTTAATGTACGACTAAGGTGGAATAAATAAAAGAGCTTAATGTAGTTTTTCTGTTTAAAAAAATATGTAGTCCGAAAGCCACATATCTCCATGGCATATATTTGCGAGTATAGAATTTTACAAAAAAAAAAACATACTTCATACGGTAATTATAAGTAATATAGTACTGTCCCATAGAGGTCATTAATAGAGAAACGTATGAAATTACAAATAAATCAATATCTATATATCTCTCAGAGATTGAAACTTACCTACAACACTTCATACTTCAATCCCTAGCGCACCATCGGCCTATTCATCCTATATATTGATTACAAGCTGGTGCCTGCGACTTCGTTCGCGTAGCGTAGCAATATTATAATCAAAGTGTTTTGTTTTTGTTTGAATTTCGAGTGAGCCGAAACTCCGATTTACCGTAGGAATGACCGATTTTACCGCATTATAAAGTATTTTTGATGGTGACCAGGCTTAGTATCTATACACCACACAAAGTTTCATTCGAATCCATTCAGTAGTTTCGGAGAAACGGACAAACAGACTGACAATACAATCAAAAAGCATTGAAGTGTTCTTATACTTTTTTAACATAGCCCCAATAAGTTTTTGCACGGATTTTACAGTTTTATTATATGTATAGCTGTTATTGCAATTAGTAAATAATAAAGTCCGCTAGCAGACCTTGGTGAAGTAAAGCACAAGTTGGCAAAGGTTATCAAAGTCCATGTCCGTCGGTAGAGACGAATGTGTCCAGTGTCTAGCGCTACTTCTGATGCTTCCGACAACAGGCAGAACAGTTTGACGGATGTTAAGGCATGAGTTAGATAACTGGAGACAATGGCGGTAATAAAAAATTTAAGCAGTTGGTTTGTTGTTTTAATTTAAAGTAAGTAATTTAGGTATTACAAATAAACTTTTCTTCTCTCGCATATACTTCTTTTTAAGAATCCGTTAGTTATACTAATAGCTTCCGTATTTTATGATGTATTTTCTTGTTACAGTATAATTATACTGTAGTAGAGGAATTCCTTGGACCCGGAGAATAAGAGTGTCTCTCCTGCATGAATAGAGAATGAATTTGACTGCCGACACTCATTAATATCCACAACTGCATTAGACGGTTATAGTAAATCAATATTCCATTTTGACACATAGTTGTAGCGCAAAGCTGAGAGAAAAGTATTTAGGTTAAGGAAAAAATGCGAGCAGTTAGTTATCGCAGCTAATGAAATCAAATATCATGTTTATCCATGTCCAACACACACTTCGTGGTATGAAGTGTATAATAAGATCACAAAGATAAATGTAATTTACTGTTATTGCATAAAAAGTATCGATTTTACTGTTATAGAGCAGTAAATTCGATCGTAAAGTATAGGTGGTATCCTTGCGATCGACTTTCACGTGTTTTATTTTATAATAAATACGTTATTTTAAAAGTGCAGCACTCGGCCAGGGATGGAAATTCGATCTTAATTATAAAAAAAATATTTTTTTTTGTTTCCTTTATTTATTTTAATTCTACGGCGCGGCGCGGCGGGAGCTTTTCATAATGAGACCATAACTGATTTTTTATTAGTACTCAAAAAAAATCTACTTATTCTTGGGTATATTTTAAAATATGTATAAGATTACTTAAAATTTAAGTTATTATCGCAACTAAATTGATTTCGTTTATTTTAGAATTTCTCTTTGATTGCATTAGACCTTTTCGAAATGTGAAGCATTGGAGTGCTCCGCAATATTATACAAAGAATTTCTTTGAGAAAATCCATTATTACGGCAGTGTTACGTCCCAAACGGGCAAGCAAAGTAGCACATTGCATTTCTAAAAGCGTTTCATTCTTCTTTGAACCTCATAACTGCGAATTACGGGAACGTATTTAAAAAGGCTTTTAGCATTTAGAATTTGAAGCTTGGCTTTAATCGCATCTGTTTTTAGGGTTCCGTATCTCAAAGAGAATAAACGGAACCCTTATAGGATCGCTTTGTTGTCCGTCTGGATTGGACGCGTGAAGGGATTAAGCTGAAATTTTTGTCAAATACGGAGGTTAGTTACGTCTTGAAGCCTTGAAAAAATCACACTTCTAACTTAATGCAATAAAAAGTTATAACCATTTATGCACAAATTTTATATGAAAACGCACTTTTTCGAAAATTTATAGGGTACTTCCCGTTGAGCTAGAATTCTGAAATTTGACAAGAAGTAAGACCTTAAAGTATACATATAGGAATAAATCTAAAAATTGGTAAATTTTATATCACTGAAAAAATCTTTAGCAACTTATGCATGTAGTTCGTTTCATACTAAATGCATGCAAGCACCATGCAAGCATATTTAAGTTTGTCAACTAAAGGGAAGTGTAATTTTCTCAACGTCTATTACTTTAGCTCATACCTCCCGTTCCTACGGAACCCTCGGTGTGCGAGTCCGACTCACACTTGGCCTGTTTTTTTAATTTTTGTTTGTTGTCTTGGGGGATTGTATAAAAATTTTACAGTCCCTTCTACTACTACTACCATTTACACTCAGCCCACTTTACACCAGGCGATGGTGATGTCTTATCTATTATCTATTTAATTATGTCTTTCTTATCTCCAAAAAGACTGCACTAATTATCCCCAGCAAACACACAGTTGTTAAAAATATCATGTAAATCGGCGCCATTACTCATTGCACCATTTTATCTTTATACATTATTTGTTTGATAAAAAAACTATTTTTAATTTCTTAATACCTACTACCGACAGATAAAGCAAAGGTTTGTTAAAATTTAAGACATTAATAATTTACAAGTAATCTTTGAATAGGTATAACTAAATGTAATAATGGCTTAAATCCGCCATCTTTGTCAGTCAGAAATTGACCACAATTTTCAACGAGAGGTTGTGTAGACAACCATAGACCCAGCCAATGATAAGAACAGACAATGTTGATTTTAACGATTATCGCAATTATAGAGGCGGAAGTAGCAAGTGGTGTCTACGGCACACTCCCGTCCGTTGTTTAAGAGCGGGACAGTATGTAATATAAAATCTAACTCGGTGTTCCACGTGTATTTCTGTCTTAAGTTTGACTTGGCGCAAGCACTGCCATGATCCCTTTCTATTTAAAAAGCAAAAAAAATGTCATCATCATTAAAACAACATCATTGAAACAAAAATGAATGTCATAATTTCGTTTTATTATTAAACAGTTTCTGATACGATTTTATTAATCGGCAGTCAATGATATTATGCCTTGATATTGAATAATAAAGATTAAACTTATAAAACTCATATCGCGTTCAAACAATTATAATTTATGGTTAACGATACTAGCTTACCAGTAAAACCTTTATAACAATTATAGGCCAGATTATACATTAACAGTCTTGGAAATCCATATGCGATATTTTAAAATCAAATAAAGTGCAAGTAAGCAGTTAGTTTTTTTTGGGCGCACGCTAGGGTAAGGCTAAGTGCAATAGAAATCAACGGTTTGCATTTACATTATAAACTAAAGTATATGATATAAAATATATGTTATAAAACGTACGTTTTGCTTGACACATAATGACACACTTATAATATGCGTATGTCTCGACAAAACACAATCACTATTTATTTCTTGTTAGTATAAGCTCATGTTGTAGAATATATTATATTAATCAATTGTTTGCTGTCCTATTAATTTTGGTATTTATATTTTTAATAAAGTATACAATAATGAGAATTGAATGGCAAAAACATAATAATTATCCGGGGTACGAAAATATTAATAAATCTTATTTATATAGCAACGGTACAATAATTTCATTGCTTATGTTCTTAACTGTGATATTATAGGAACAATATGACCTCTTGTTACCTCCAGACCTCTTTAAATTCTACTATTTATTATAAAATTTTAATACTTAATTTCAGTGCAATCAAGGCATAGTATTAAAGTGTCAAAAGCGGTGCAGAATAAGAGTGCAACAGTAAATGAGTTTAATTTTATTTTTATTTTAATACAATGTTGGCAGTTTGGCAGTTGTGTGACACTCTGAATGACAAGAAAATTACAAACTTGGCACTACGTTTTGATATCGCAACTCTTTATTACTACAACGCTACTACAATGGGGGTTTTGATATATAGATATTATTATTTAAAAGTGTCAAAATACAGCAATACCCCGAAGTTACGCGTTATGTGGGACCTAGCTTCAACCGCTTAAGTTGGGGTATAAATATATTCACAACATAATATCTACCATTTTTTGGCATCGAATGTTATTACGGTAAACTTACATAAAAAATCTAACTAATATCATGTAGTTTTACGAGATACGCGTAAGTAGAGGTAGTGTAATTCGAGGTATTACTGTATTTTGAACCTAGGATCTTTATATTAAGTAGTTTCCTCGACAACTAACAATAACAACTATGGTTGTACAATACTCAACTGCACTAGTGATTAACTGATAGGTTTTACTTATTTTAACTTGCTAAGCTTGGGTTTGAAGTTTTTTTTTTACGATATAGGAGGGCAAACGAGCAGCCGGAGCCATTTTCATGACTACCGACGCCCTCAAACATTCGCATAGAGGCTATACAGATGCGCTGCCCTCCTTTCTCCTCCCACCTCCATGGGCCACCGGCTACTTACACATCGCACGAAACGCGACAGCACACAGCTGCCACTTTACGCCAGTTTCGTGTAAGCGAGAGGTACCTCCCCGGTCGTGCCGGCCCAATTCGACTGCATGCAAGCATGCAGTGTGGCGCTACCTCTTTTATCATGATCGTTACGCTATATACGAATTTATATAAATTATAATATATCAAATTAAAAATTAAAAAAACAAACGTTTAGAGATTGGTAAATTCGCATTGAAAGCAAGCATTTTTTCTATGGATGATTAAAGAGGCAAAGAAGTGAAACACGTGAGCTTACAAGGATAGTTCAAACAGCAAAAAGGGATAGTACTTACAATATAGCTCTTACGGCTTTATATATATCTAGTAGCATATATACAGCACATACTTTACGCTGAAAATCCATCGTTTTGTGGTATTTAATTTGGGCAAATATTATGTTGACGAAGGCGTCTTATTGTTTACTTACGTGATAATATATTCCGACAATAGACATGTGTACAAGTCATTATCAAAGTAACTAAAAATGTAGTGTTGGTATACTTACTTACGTTATATAACTCATTTATATATTTATAAGCAGAGTTTTTATGTTTGGACCTACAGAATGCAACATTATATCTTCGTAGATGTAGCATAAGTATGTCCACGTAATACATTAATATATACTATGTAACCTTTGGCGCTCTTTGGGGGAGGCCTATTTATTTATTTTTTTTAATTAGGTCACCATCAGTGGTCATCCTCCTGTTGATGATGATGATGATATTATGTACTACTCGCACACAAAATATGTTTGTAAGTCCTTATCTCACCTGATTTGTGATATATTTGGATAATATAGGATAAAATTGCCTCTTGCAAAGACGATAGAATCTTTAATGAAATGTATATTGTACTATAAGAAAAGCTTTAGATTTTTTGACATATACATAAATTAATCATAAGCACCCATGACCTAGGCGGTAGATATATATATATATATTAATACTTAACTATCAAATATCATTTTTCAAATCATTATAGGTTATGCAAAGGCGCGTTGATTAGAAAAGCCAGAATTGGAAGTGTGAACGGAACAAGTTTTTCAAATGCTTTATCTAATGCACTCACGATATTTCTGTCAGACCTTAGGGTCAGTGATTAAACCTCACACCGGAACCAGTCTGAGGCGACATTCCGTTTGGGATTTTTTGTATGTTTGACGAAATATTTAGATAGCCACGCCCACACTTTAAATTCTGTATTTTATAATTATCAACGCGTGTGCCATTGAGACGCTTAGACTTATGCATATTATTGTATATACGTAAAACGCTTGAAAAATATACAGATGGGTTGTTTCCTTTATGCATTTATTTGGACATTACAAATTCGAACAATCATTAAGTGTACGACATTAATAATAATAATAATAATAGAAGTTTATTTAGGTTTTCAATAATTACACTGTTATACATTAATAAATTAACACATTTAAAACTATGAACAAAAAAGAAGAACAATACATGCATAAAATAACAACACTAAGACTAAAAAATAAAAAATTAAATTAAATAATAATATTAAAACAGGCAAAAAAGAAAAAAAAACAGAATGAATGCACAACAGTGTAACTAGGTAACCCCTAATATGGTTACCACTCAGTTAATGGTTGTGGTACTCACATTACGAGTTATATTTTCATTAGGTTTACAATTTTAATTAACTTTAATAAAATGGTGTTCAATATATTTTGGCGACAGGCTTATCCTGTTCGTTTTGTATGAGATACTAACAATCTATAACAGTTTCGTTATTTTGGATCCGTTTAGCGACTTTTGTCTTTCATTCTACCCACAATTTTAATGGTTCACAGGATAAATAGGGGGCATTAACAATAAACAGAAAACAAATAGAAGCTTAGTAATAAAATTGTGATTGAATTCTACTCGATAATTCGTAAGCGTGCTGAGTCCGTGATGAGCAGAATGCGGGGCAACACCAACGTCCTCCTTGGCACATTGGCTGTAAAATTTGATAGTCCCCTCTGGTCATCTTGGAATGATGTGCACACCAGGACTAAGCACACAAAGTCTGCTTTGTTGTATAATATATTAATATTTACTAAATACTTCTTTATTTTTTAGTAGCTGATGACTGCGACTTCGTTCGCGTAGCGTAGTTCTTTTATAATCAAAGTGATTTGTTATTGTTTGCTTGCCGTGTGACAAAATTCTGATTTACCGCAGGAATGAGCGATTTTGACGTTGACCAGGCTTAGTATCTATACACCACAAAAAGTTTCATTCGAATCCATCTAGTAAATTTGGAGATTAGCCTGCACAAACAGACAGAATAAAAAAATTAAAAAACATTGAAAAGTGTTCTAATAGTATTTTAACATCGCCCCCAATTAGTTTTTCGTAACAATACATTCAATGTACAGACACAAGAATTTACTGTTTTATTATATGTATAGAAGCGAAAGTGTGTTTGTTTGTTTGTCTTTCTTTCATAGCAAATCTGATCAACGCATCGATGTGATATTTAGTATGGAGATATTTGAAGGACTGAAGAGTGACTTCGGCTCCGTTTTATCGCGAAAAAACTATCATAGGCAAACACATTTCCATCAAATCAATCAAATAAGCGCTATAGATGGTATTATTATAGGCACAAATCAAGCGCAAAATAGTATGACGTACGTCCTTAGTAATCAAATCCTAATCAAATGAAACACACGGATTTTATTGTTTTATTATATGTATGGATTATAATTTTTGTGTTGTAGTTTTTATAAGGATGGTTTGTTCGAAATAAACATTATAAAAGTACAAAATTAATTCAAAGTAAGGAACCCTAAGAGCATTAATAGTATGATTTATTCTAATAGCGAACTAAAGCGTTCCTTTAGCCGAGCATTACTTGAATAATGATCATGAACCAAGCGTGTGATACATACAAACGCCAAAACTATTTACCATACACATTACCACGTGTGCACAGTGTAACGTGATAATTAAATTTTATATTTGGATATCACGATTCAATATACGATGTTTGTGATTACTTTTCACCGGGATTAATCATTACTTGCAAATTGATGATTACAGTTCACAAGACCATTACATTTTATTACTATGAAGGCAATTCATGAACAGTATAATATAGTAAACAAAATTTATTCTTTATTTTAAAGTATATGAAGACAAACTAGCAATCGGAGCCAATTTCATGACTACCGACGGCCATAGACATTCTCATATCCACATATACGTTGCCCTTACCTTCCTCTTCATGGGAAATAGAATGGAAAGAGTATCTAAGTGTAAAAAATATTCATGGGTCAGAAATTAAGGGCACAACCTG
>LUGF01038805.1:180499-193819 GCA_001625245.1 Calycopis cecrops | reverse complement strand
CATACATACATTCAACCAGATTTACCTATACTTGGATATTTTTGCAAATTACATTGACTGTTTATTTAGTTTTACTATTTATTAAGCTTCTCATAAAATAAGATTGTGTGTATGTTCATTATTCATTCACGCGAAAACGAATATAAACCTATTTCACATAAATTATTAAAGCCCATACGACCGCTACGTTGTTTCCAAGGAGATTTGTCCGAACCACATCAATTCACGCCAGCATGAGCAGCCGAAAAAGTCGAAGTCTAGATATTGACGACCAGGCTGGTGCAGTGGTACAGGGCTCGGCCACTTATGGAGCAGGTTGCGCCAGGGGTCGCGGGCTCGAATCCCGCCTTGGTCATGGATGTTTATATATGTATTTATATGTATTTCTCTAATAAAAATCTTAAATATATAAAATTTCGTAAACTTCTAAAACATATAAAATATATTCCGTTGTCTAGTATCCGTAACACAAGTCCTTACGGTACTTAGCACGGGGCTAGGCTGACGTGGTGTGTAAAGTCCACAGACATTTATTTATTATTTATTATTTATTATTTATTATAATATAGAAATTTTTTTCCAAAGCAGAGCCATACACGATTGACGATGATAGGACAGGTATACATTAAAATCTGGAATAGAATAAAAATAGTAATTATAAAATACTTAGGATAGATTTTGAGCAGGAGAAACTGCGAGACATTAGTATTTTCAATGATTGTGATTTCAAAAGACGATAGCCGCTACCATTGCTCGCTTATCAATGTCCTCGTCACCTGCATCCTCTTAATACGCGTAGTCTCAAACGTTCCGATCACCTGACTGCTAAGAGCACATGATTTTCGCTATCTAATCGCAACATAATCCCGCGTTACAAATGACAATGCTAAGTACAAAATCAACAGATAAATTTTAACCAGAAATAGCTTAGTAATAATATTTTTTTCATATAGGTATCTTATCGAATACGTAGAACGTGAACATAATCTTAAAAGAATTAGTCGATATACATATCTGCAGTGTTTAAGATTTCCAAGATTAAGTCGGCAAGAAACAAGGATCAGGTGATGATAACTTATCGGATGTACAATCTCTCACGTATAATATTATATAAAAATCCTAAGACAGTGGTTACACGATCTGGCGTCAGTTCAGTCTGATTGGTTTTAGAATGACGGAAAACTGATAGTATAAGCCCTGACTGATGGGTTGGAGGTCCAGACTGACTATTGTTTTAATACTTTAATACGATAGGAGAGACGCTCAAGGACTGAAATAACGCCAGACTGACCATGTAACCTCTGTCTAATGCTATGGTTCCCAACCTGCGGTCTGTGCACCACCAGTGGTCCGCAAGAACCAAAATATGTTCCGAATGATTTAAAATGCTTACGTTGTTGGTTGCCTTGCAGTGAGTGAGAACAGATATTTTTATTATACCTACGCTCAACGCTGTGGTCCCTGCTAACGATAATAATATAAAAGTGGTTCCTCGCCAAGAAAAGCTTGGGAACCCCTGGTCTAATGACTAAGACATAAAACAGCAGTGACGGCAAATTAATATCAACCACTAGACCATTCAACCGCAGAATGCGAGCCTTTGAGTCTTGGATTGGTTTTAACATTTACACTACTTATCATAACATTTCGGTTTCAAGCATATGCTTAGATGCTATGTCGGACACAGAAAATTTATTGGGCAGTGCTCTTTAAAGCACTACCCTACTTTGGAGAGACGTGCCCTTACGCGGACGAAACCATCAGCACTGGCTTATTGGAAGTGTTTCCTGATTATATTCAGATAAGCTCTGCGAGCCAAACCTGCCACTACGTAAATGAGATCAAAACCGAAGATAGATTTGGTCAACTGAACAAACATTTGGGAAATCTCGTATTGTCGTAAGGCAGACCGCCAAAAATAACCAATCTTTTTAAGTCCTTCACATTGAATCCGACTTAAAGAATCCTATTTGATATATTAATAGCAGAAGCCAATCTTGTGATTATATTTTTTTTAACAGTATGGTGAAGCAAACGGGCAGTCAGAACCAATTTTTGTGTATACCGACATTCCCAGACATCCGAATGAAAGCTATACAGAAGCGTTGCCCTCCTTCCTCCCGAGGGGGAGGAGGCATTGGATTTTTATGGGCCTCCAGATATCCTCCTCCATTGGCCATCGGCGATTATGGCCATTGGCCATTATGGGCCACCGGATATCCGGATATATGCGGAAATTACACACAACACGAAACACGGCAGCCCATCTGCTACGCCGGCAACTCCCCGATAGTGCCGGCTCAATTCGGCTGCAATACATCATGGCACTACCTCTGGCAGACGTGTTGTAACAAGTTGTTTTTGCCTATGGCTGAATTTAAAAAAAAAAGAAGAAGACGCGTTGAAATGTCATTCGGTGACATGTCTTTTTCGGCCTGGCTCTGATCATGGCCGCTGATGTAAATTTGAAAATCTTGCAAATTAAAGAAAATACCCATATGGGATTATTTATAAGTATTATATAAGAAGTAATTTAAAATGTAGTGGCCATATATTTGAAGGGTATGTATGAATATATTTCTTAATTCACTAAATATGAACACGTGTCAAATTTTGGTATTAGGTTGTAAAACTTTTTGTAATACTTTATTACTTGTTATTTGTTGAAACTATTATTAATTAAATTATAATTCTTAGTATTGCTTATAGCAACTATTATTAAATACTATTAGATTCTTTCTTTACATCACACCTCGAAGCACATGTCATTGAAGTTGCATTATAGTAAAACCTTTTATAAATTAAATTGTAATTAGCAATCCTTAGTTGTGGCTTATTGTAAAACATTCCTAATTTAATTATAAATGTAATGTTAGGATATCGCCACGTGGTGTGGACTAATAAGGTAACATGTGTTATATTTTCTATTCCAGAGTATATGACTCCTTCATACCTTAGTATTTAACCCCAAAACAAAAATTAAAAAAAAAGGTTCAGCACACTCAATGGTTCCAGGCTTTGACAATCCTTGAATTGTGATCATTTCATAAAAAATACCAAGCGGTAAAGTGACACTGGGCTGGTCACCGCTGATAACCCATTACCTTGGAAAAGGGTTATTTCAATTAATTAACTATTGAAGAAACAATATACTTGGTCAAGTTGGTACCAGTATTCTACAACTGTCGTGTGGACTGCACTAGTTCTCCTCGCAGCTGAGTCAAAATTTATTTTCTAAATTAAATATTAGTATTTATATATAATTTATATGCATTAAGGCTGTAAATTCTTAATAGTTTTGCTTGTAACTTCCCAGATATAATTATTTGAAAACCAAACAGATAACCCTAGGGATTTTTTATTTATTTTGTGAATTTTGGTGGTTAGGTTTCTTAACTTAAACTTTTGCAACAAAAATAAACAAATTGTATTTGTATTGTAATCTTATAAAAAAACAATTAATGGTAAATGTGCATGATATGCAAGGAGCTATATTCTTAATAATATATGGTCATTCTAATATCTGGTTTTAATTATATCCCTCTCTTTAATTAAATTTCTACATCATAAATATAATCATAAAAAAAAAAAAATTATAACGTACATATAAAACATTAACTTATAATATAACTTTAAACGTAACAGTGTTGTCTCTGAGAATATAATAAATAGTCGACAACAGTAAAAGAAATAAATTGTTATCGCTAAACTACTACTACTACTATTAGTCAACTAAACTAATTTCTTAGAATAAAGGGACGGAAAATTTAGGCTTCTGTTTTAAATTAAACATAATTACATCCTACATTCTTCTTCTTCTGAGTCGGACTTCACTACTGAGTATCACGATTATACTGAGGCAAACGAGCAGTCGGAGCCATTTTCATGACTACCGACGCCCATATACATCCGCATAGTATCTATACATATGCGCTGCCGTCCTATTTCCTCCCACCTCCATGGGCCACGGGCTACTTACACACCGCTCAAAATGTGACAGCACAGCTATGACTTTAATATTTGTGCAGGACCAAGATATTTCTTATAAGCTATAAAATATATTGTTACTACTAAGTTTCATATTCATTACTATAGACAGATTAATTATTACTATCGTTATATCGTTCGGAATCAATAGAACGCCCTAACAAGGTGCTCTTGTACCGGTACTACAGTTCCGGTGGGCGTGTGCCTGATATGCACACAATTGAAGTTTACTGTACTTCGCGTACCGCCCAGTCACGCTTGCCCACTTCCTCTCCGGTCAGGTTATGCTTAGCAATGTTGACGTTTGAAAATGTGTCGGTGATGAAATTATCACGATTTTAATGAATACTAAAAACGCGCTTGGCCCACCACTCATTCCCTCCGCAGCTACTCCTGTGTCGCCAGGATCAACAGCGGCAATCACAACCCATTGATATGATGAGGGAGCCCAAGGGAAAAGCTAAAACTGTCTTGGGACCCGCAACGATAAGTTCGTCGCAGAAGAAATAAAAGTAGAAGTCGGAAGAGATTCCAATTTCCCTCCCCAGCACACAAGTGTGTGCGCAGACAAAAGTGCACTCTCTATTTTGTTATATTTTGTTGTTACTTTGTTATTCTCAACTTCCAAGCCGAGTGACGCTCCTATTCGAACAAAATAGCAAAAAAGTCACATCGCTGTGTAAATTTCACCCGTCTTCGTTTTTTTTTATTTTCTTTCTACCTTTTACTTCTCATTCTTAGCTTATTAAGTGTATTGTAGAATAAGTATGTGTATAAAATTTTGCATTGAATAAAGTTCTATCTACCTATATATCTATTTTTTCTATCCTATTCCAATGGAACGGTAGTCTCAAGCGGTGAGAAATACGACGCAGGGCCGGGTACTATAGGACGATAATAACTCTCCCAGGCACGAGGGTATAATACCGCTTCCTGCCTCCAGACTGTTAAAATTGAATAAACCAACCAAACTTTTTGGTACGACCTCACGTCTATGGTTGAATATGCTTACCACTAGACCACAATGCACAGTCTCGCCTTGCACATCCCTATTGTATATGAAAACAAACACGGCTTGTATCTAGTTTCGTTGTTTGAGAATTTCACTCATACATATTCCACTTCTACGAAAACTTGTATGAAAATCGATTCATACAGAGTAAACATCATATAATGCCAGAATTGATTGACATGTATGTTTACGCCAGTCATGGGCGGGTCATAAAGTTTATGGCCCATTATAATGCCTTCGAAGTATAAAACCTATAATTTCTCATAAGAATTTCTAACTTAGTATCAACAACACATTTTTCTACTTCTTGTAAACTACTACTACCGACAATCCTACTAATATTATAAATGTGAAAGTTTGTATGTTTGTTTGTTTGTTTGTTACTCCTTCATGTAAAAACTACTGAATCGATTTTCATGAAATTTGGCACACACATGAAGAGTAACTTGGATTAGCACATAGGATAGTTTGTATCCCGAAAAAATGTACCTGTAGGACTTACGCGGGTAAAACCGCTAGGCGCATCAAAGTATACTTAAAAAAATCCAATTTTTTTTAAAACTTTGAAAAAAAAAACAAAAGTAATAAAAAAAATAAACTTGTCTATGTAATCTCTACTTGACTGGATTTCTTTTGAAGCAATTGAAAAATATTTCACGTTCTCACAGCAATAAACCAAGGAACTCAACTGGACTCGGCGTCCATTTAAATTCTAAACCTCCTTTGTCGGCTGAACCAACAACGACGTTATTTGCACATACTTGGCCTTTTTTTTATTTTTTCGGTAGGATTATAAACTCTTAAGCTTTATGGAGTGCTTTTTTTACTCTGGACAACGAGAAAGGTTATTAGTTATTATGTAGCTGTAACTTTTAAATTTAATAATTTTAAGACATAAGAGTCATCATTTATAAGGAAATATTATGATTATGATTATGATTATGATTATGATTATTTTATGATTATGATTATGATTATGAATTCCGATTCCAAGTATAATTTCTAATATTAGAAGCGCTACGTTTATGTTGTTAGTTGTGTTATTCATTAACGCGATATTGATTTATCAACTGATTGTCGTCACCATCAGTGCAATGAAGGTTAATTATAATCAACCAGCTGACAGACGCGGCTAAAGAACACATTAGGCACAGCTGTCACTTTACGCCAGTATCATGTAAGCGGGAGGTACCTCAGCAGTGGTGCCGGCCCAATTCGGTTGCATGCATGCATGCAGCGTGGCACTACCTCTTACTCTTTTTACTAGAGAAGGCGGGCTATGCTGTAGAAACTATTGCTACTACAACTCTACTATTCGTAGTAGCCTGTGGTGTAGGACTGGCATGGGAGGCGGGCAGCTACCCCCCTTAATTCTCTTAAGATCTAACTACCTCCTACTTGCTATCAGTAAATACTACTTAAAATCAGATTTGCCCTCCCCCCTGGCTCAGAACCTGGCTACGCCCATCTAACATTGAAATAATGTTTCATCTCGGACTATTAGTCCTAGAAATTAGAGCGTATAAAACAAACAAACTCTTCAGATTTATAATATTATTATAGATAAATACCTAATTTGCGTACATCAGTTCGAACCCATAACGAACATTCGTAGAAGTTTCGCTACGAAAGTTCAGAAAGTTCGAAAAAACTTAGGTGTCCAGCTCTCTGTTTAATTTATCGAATCGAAATTCCGAAACTAAATGCCAACTGCATGCGCTCTGCATCTCTTGGACCGCGCGTCGCACATTTTAGCTCAGCTCAACATAGACAGAGACGTCCACCGTCTGTATGTCTGTCTTGTCTCCGAGTTCTAGAGTATTTAGGCCACATTGCTCGCAAACTACGTTTGGAAAACTTATTGTGACAGGAAAAATGGACGGTACAATATTCAGAAAGTGAATCAGAAATTATATTTTTTGACTATTATGGACAACTCGTTGAGGACTTTAACTATGCAAGACAAGTTGAGAGCTGCCATCCAAAATATTAGGAGGTGGAGTCCTTCAGACCAACTCAGAGAAGAGAAGAGAAGAATGTAAACTTGAAATATACTCTATATCGAATAATAACAGTGACAAATACATATAATACGTAGATAAAGATCCATGACCTAGGCGGGATTCGAACCCGCAACTCCAACATGCTCCACTTATCCGAGCCCTGTACCACTGCGCCAGCCTGGTCGTCAAATTATTATATAATATTATATAGTATTATTATATAGTATATTAATTATAATACAATGAAAAGTACAGTTTTAATGTTTATATAGTTACTTACTTATTTACCGGTCCATCTGTTGTAGTGTAGAATCACTACAACAGATGGACCGGTAAAAACTGTACTTTTCATTGTATTATAATTAATATACTATATAATATTATATAATAATTTGACGACCAGGCTGGCGCAGTGGTACAGGGCTCGGATAAGTGGAGCATGTTGGAGTTGCGGGTTCGAATCCCGCCTAGGTCATGGATCTTTATCTACGTATTATATGTATTTGTATACTAAAATCTTAAATGTATAGAATTTCTTAAATTTATAAAACATACTAGCTTACGCCCGCGCTTTTCGGACTTCAAAAATGATTCAAAATTTGAACTTATTATGTTATTCTGATATGAAAGCTATATTACTGTAAAGTTTCATGAAAATCCGTTCAGTAGTTTTTGTGTGAAAGAGTAACAAACATTCTCACATACTTTCGCCTTTATAATATTAGTAGTAAAACATATTAAATATAAAATTTCCTTAATTTATAAAACATGCTAAATATATTCCGTTGTCTAGTACCCGTAACACAAGTCCTTGCGGTACTTAGCACGGGGCTAGGCTAACGTGGTGTGTAAAGTCCACAGATATTTAGTATTTACAAATTACATACATAGAAATATTATTTGACCTCAGAATAATAAATATTTTAAATCAAACGTCAAACTAATAAGCTATCGATGAGAGAAAAGTTAATTTCTTTTCCATGCGTATCTTAAACTTGGTAGCTACAGTAACGGTTTTGTCATTATCCTAAGTAACCCTAAGTACAAATGTCACACAATTAAGATGTGTGTCAACGCGATTATTCGTTAACATTTATGTATTTGCATAAAAAATTAACTTGAAACTTGTGCCGTATAATTTTCACTTGACTTTTACAAACACGTTATTACCAAAAGCGGCTATCAACGATATTGCGGTAAAGTTTTTCCTTTCAACTCCTGATAAGCTCAAGTGAGACAATTAAGTTGAACAACACCTTAATGCATAATTTCATATTTCGACATTTTTGATATCTTTTTTTATATTATTTGACAGGTTTTGGAAACGTATTTTCATTTTTAGAGCAGAATGAGAGTTTTTAGAATTTTATAATTTGGAATAAAATAAGAATTACTTTTTAACTCAAAAAAAATAACGGTTTTAACTTTTTAACTCACAAAAAAATAACAAGCTAGAAAAACATGGAGTATTGTTATTTTATTAATATTTCAATCTCATTGATTCCTTTTGAAGGTCTAAACTCATACAAGTACTCATACAATAAGGTACAAAAACTCATAGAGACCTCGTAGTATAGATATGTAGGCTTTCTCCATAGATACCTATTATGACGAAATATTATATAAAATGTTGGGATTAAAAGTAAATTTTAAAGTTACTAAACTACTATAACTATGATATATTATAACATTAACAGAATAGTCAAAATATACCGAACTTATCGAAATAACTTTAAACCTTCATAAATAACAGTTATTTTGTAACGTTGAAAGAATTGTGTCAAACAGAAAAGCAGTATTAATTAATAAAGAGGCATATTTCAGAGATAATAACAATTTGTCACTCGCGTATGTTAAAAAATGCGCTATGGCTTGTCAACACTATATATCAAGATGCGGATGTGTCTGCATCCATCTACATTTAAAAATGTACTGATCTATGAATGTTATAGTTTTTTTGTTTATTGTCACTTTTTGATTCAAATTCACCAGTCTTTTACCTGTATGAAATAATAATATAATTTTTTTGATTCTATTTCCACTTTTTTTTATTTAAATTACATTAATTACGACCGATTTCGATGAATATTGTCAAACAGTAGGTAAAAGAATGCAATTAATAAAAAAGGAAATAAGATTTAAAAAGTACCTACCTAGTGTGTTGTTTCATTCGTCATCGTTTAGCAGAAGACAGATGAAAGCTGATGATGATAACATAAGTCTGTAAAATGTGTTCTGAAATAAATTAGAAAAAGCAAATGAAAAATTCGCTTCTACTAATTTTGTACAATAAGAAGACTTCGATATAGTAATAATAAAAAATAAAGTAAATCATGCTGCAGAGAACCGAATTTATTTCATTATTATTTTATGTTACTAAGTATATCAATGTATAAGCAAACAATGGAAACTTGTATTTTATGTATTAATTTGTGATACTACTACTATTATTGATACATTGTATGTTTCCTAAATAAATAAAAATAAGATAATAATTTTAGAGGCTATACTATAATTTAGTAAGAGGTAGTGCCACGCTGCATGCTTGCATGCAGCCGAATTGGGCCGGCACGACCGGGGAGGTACCTCTCGCTTACACGAGACCGGCGTGAAGTGACAGCTGTGCTGTCGCGTTTCGTGCGGTGTGTAAGTAGCCGGTGGTCCACGGAGGTGGGAGGAGAAAGGGGGGCAGCGCATCTGTAGTCTATGCAGATGTCTATGGGCGTCGGTAGTCATGAAAATGGCTACAACTGCTCGTTTGCCCTCCTATACCATAAAAAAAAAAAAAAAAAACTAATGTCGATGACGATGATGATATAGCACACTTTATGAGTAATTTATTTTATGAGACACAGTTTACATGACTTGTTAACACAGTATAATAAATATCAGAGAATATGTCATCTTCTGTGATTTAGATACACATTACATCGGTTTAATGTTCAGATTACACCATTAGAATGATGTTTTACACTAATTTTAAAGTATTCATTTATCTTTCTATCTGTATTAATGTATCTTCATAAAAATATACTGCTTTCATGGTAGCACCAGTTACATTGAAGATAAAACATAGAGAACAAAAATACTGGAAAGGATTTATTACAGAACTTAAATAATCACAAGGAATTGATTAAGTTATATATGATATATTATGAAGTAATTCTATATTTTAGCCGAAGTTCCTCATTTATATTGTGCTACCAACATAGCTTATAACATATATATTACATTCTATATTTTAATCAAAGCTCCCTCTTTATATTGTGCTACCAACATAACAAATATGCCTCACGATTCACGAACCTTACATAAAGAAGACTCTTTGTCGTCAATGGTTATACACATTTTATTGCAAAGTTCATCAGATACAAGTCAACGGCCAGTTAACTGTTCTGCGAAACTGTTCAAGATAAATAAGACGTCTTAATTAATATATTAGATGATGTTGAGATATTTTTATTGCTTTATTCAGTCACATGTGAATGTCTTATTCAGGGTTTATTTCAATATTGCTTTATATGAAAAATCGTAGGGCAATTGTCATTTTGAGGCTGCTAAGTATACAGATATATATTATACTAGCTGCGCCCCGCGTTTTTACCTGCATAAATTTTGATCCCGTGGAAAATAGAATATCATTCCATCCTATAGGAACATTTTTTCGGGATAAAAACTATCCTATATGTTAATCCAAGTTACCCTCTATGTGTGTGGTAAATTTCATGAAAATCGGTTTAGCAGTTTTTGCGTGAAGGAGTAACAAACAAGCAAACCAACAAACATACAAACTTTCGAATTTAAAATATTAGTGGGAAGTAGGATAATAAAAAAATATTTTTTTATCGTCTATTCTTCCATACGGATAATGACAGAAACACTACACCATCAAACGGCACAATTGCTTCTTAGCACTTAGTAGGTACATTAAAAGCTAAAAAAAATTTGGCTTACTTCAGAGGTCAGGTCTGATCTCCATGGGCCACCGACTACTTACACACCGCACGAAACGCAACAACACAGAAGCTGTCACTTTACGCCGGTCTCATGTAAGAGAGAGGTACCTCCCCGGTCGGCCACATGCATGCACGAAGCGTATAACTACCTCTTACCTATGCTACCTTGTACTACCCTCTGTTGTATAACCATTTAGAACAAAAAAACTGCATAATAAAACCTAGCACATGTAATACTTTATACTAAGACATATGCGTTAAAATATTTCATCCACTTGATACACTCAGATATTTACAAGCATATTTAAAAGTCCTTATCTTTCATCAACTATTTTTAGAACGGTTCAATTAACTTCAATTTAACCCTGCAACAGACTGTGATATGCGAGTACGGTCTACAGAGAAATCGAACTCAGATATCCAGTCCAACTAGGACTGGCTCTTATTTAGACTTACTAGTGATTGTCAAACCTCTTTTGTTTGTCAGATCTGGTCTCAACTTCTATTTTTTTTTTCCCATTTTAAATTTTTTTTTAAACCAGCATAGCTGCTGTAAATAAACACTCAAGTCTGGTGATAGCAGACGTATGTGGATGTTTGGAACTCTAAAGGGGCTAGTAAATCTTTTCAAATCGAGCGAATTTACTAGGAGGACGTAGTCCAGCAGAGTCTGTTCTCGTTTTCGTCGTTGTTTTTTTCATAAAATAAAACTGTGGTAAAAAGCATAGGTGATGCAGAAGACAGCTTAAAAGAGAGAATCGGGACGTCACGGCTTCTAGCTCATCTCGATGACTAGTTGAGGAGAGCTGGACGAGAGTAGGGTAATTAAGGATATTGGATCTACATAATCATTAACGGTGAGGATTTAGAACGACAACACACGCGCTAATTTTAGAATCGGCGATGTTGCGGCTGTATCGACGCTGCATCACGATTTTGCGACTGTCTTTATTCAGTTGCGGCATCGGAATCGCGCGTTTGAGCGACTGCTCCGATGCTCGATACGTAACAATCGCAGTCGCTTTGCGTATAAATCGCCGCGTTCGGTGTTTTTAAGTGTGCGCTGGGGAGCGTCGTTGTATTCAGCTTCGATTAAATCGCCAATGGCCGTTGCTAGAAGCAGCACGTGTGCGATTGTTCTTAATTAAATCAGTTCGTTTTAAAGAACGAGGAGACGAGATTCATGCGTCATAAACATGAGTCTAAAATGTTTTTGCTGTCGCTACCATAATATTATTCACATGACATGGAGTCACATGGGCGGTACAGTCGAGTTGCGTTTATTTAGAGTGGAGTATAATAGATTCTTTATTGAATGGCGGTTGTATAGCAATTATGGGATTAGTTGCCATGGACATCAATGGCCGGCCATTGGCGTTATCAGTTTTATGGTGTTTTACTATCATGTTTGTTTGGCATGAATGTAATGAGCGAATCTACGTGTTCCTTGTATGTGACCGGTACCTAGGTACATCGACCTTTTCTTTTTCTTTTTCAGACCTGAACTTATATTGTGTAAGAAAATGCTTCATCAGAATGCTATGTTTGTTTATCCGGCAACTGAACCCGGTTTGGGGTCGAAAGTGGGATTGATCCAGCAGATGGGAAAAATGCATCCCCATCTAAAATTGTTTTAATAGCTAAATGTATATATGTAATATTTTTCAATTACTTGTATGAATTTCGCATTTGTCGAAATTCCAATGATGGAGAATATACTATAGCTTTGTTTAATAAATTATGCAAACAAAGCATTATTTAAGAAATATCTTCGTGTTGTTATTACTGATTAATATACATTATTATATAATGCAGGTAAAATATAGCAGCAGACAAAAATAATCTGCGAAAGAGTTTAACAATAAAATTACGTGTATTTAAATAAAATAATTAACGTAAAGTTTCTTAATTAATTAATTAAATTATAATTATTCGCATACATCAAATTTACTTTATGATTTATAACTTTTAATCTCTAATATTATTCCTCCCGTGTGATTCCGCTCCCATTCGAGGGACGATGAACTATCAACATCTTTACAAGAGTTGGCAAGGTTCGCTTTGCTTTTGGCCAGTCCAGGAACATTAATATTTATCGTACTAATATTATAAATGTGATTGTGAGTTTGTTTGTCACACTTTCACGCCAAAACTACTCAACCAATGATTTTGAAACTTTGTAGGTACACATTTTCCTAGAGGTATTAGAAATGGCACAGGATATTTTTTCTATTTCAATATAATGTCAATTATTATTAAAGGGGCTTCAACGCGAGTATAGCCGCTGGGAAAAGCTAGTTTTTTATAAATAAAATCTATAAATATAAAAATGGCTATAACATTTTAAAGTTGCTCCACAGTT
>LUGF01038805.1:108980-157125 GCA_001625245.1 Calycopis cecrops | reverse complement strand
TTTGCATCCGGTGAATACCTACTTCCGTTGTAGCTAATAGTCACCTTAGTAAACGCTGACGTTAGGGATATTATGTGCAATTTGGATCGAGCCAATCTATACTACTTGCTGTGTCACGCGGCTTCACGCGCATCTTAAGATTATTAAAATGCACTTGTCTATTTCGCTCCCTTAGCGCCCCCTTTCTTAGTGTCGACTTATGTTACAAAAGGAATAATACGTGTACCAAATTTCAAATCTCTAGGTTACATAGTAGTTTCTGCTGCGGGTTGTTATACATATATAAGTTCATAGATTTAGAATTGTTCTCATCACGTGAAAGATGAACAAAGCGTGAAAGCGAGACATTCAAATTAAGTTCCAATCATCGGAAAAGAAAAGAGGCAGTAGATACGACCGATGAGACCGTTACTTTAGCGAGTAAGAGGCCACAGCGGCCCGCCTAATCAAAGTCATATAGGTATACATTTTTGTAGTAATTCTAACATTTGTCAAATATTTTTTTGTTTGTGTGCATCTAGTGCATTCTTAATCTATGTATAAGTCAGACAGATTAACCTTTTATTTATATATACTGAACAATAATTTTAAAGCTGAAGATTTCTTAAATTCTTTCGATGTTATTTAGCCACCACGCAATAATAAATATAAGCGCTACGTGGGTAAAACCTGAGAACGCCGATAGCAAATTCTATACGCGAAAGGTAGCATGAATTTTTGTTATTATTTCACACAAAAATTAGTCAACGGAGCCAGATTCCATATCTGGCTCATAGACAGTTCACAATCTAGAATTATATAAAATCACTGTTCTCCAAAAAATAACCGGTTCCCTTAGGATGATATTTTAATAATTAGGTAAAATATGTCAAAGTTTCTTATTTCTAGTAGGCAAACCTATCGATAGATAGAATATTGAAAACGGCCGTTAATGAGTTAAGATTTTTATATTAAATAATTAATTAGTTTTATGTTTATATAATTAATTATGGAGGTATAATTATACAAATATCTAAGAATAAGATTAAAACATTAATTATACGTTTAATTTCTATATGCTAGGTACTGCTTGTTAATACCTTTATTAAACTTGTATGTTTATTGCATTGCTTCTGTTATATAATGAATATTCAAATAAACTAAGTCGTTAGCAATGTAGGGTTGTACAAAACGGGGCAGACACTTAAACATCAGAACTAATATGCTTTAGTATAAGGGAGCCACGTTTTAACTTTTGATGGCTAATATCGCCGTCCTTCCGTCTGTCCCTCTAATGGGCCCTAAGAAATCAGAAGCCTTCCGACACCGACTGTGTCATGTGAGATGAATTTCTCCAGGTTGCCCTTTTATTACATATATAATATTATGTATAATATTCTTGCGTATTGCGCTTATTATAAATATTATAACAAAGCCAAATATTAATTAGGTGTAATGTATTTATGTACATCATTTTAAGTTTCTACCAACTTGTCTATGGAACTTAAAAATAATAATAATAATGATTACAATTATTTTCTGATACACTTTTTGGGAAAACTCTTACCTACATATTTAGATCCGAACTTTAAAATTGTAATATAAATATGTTATTATTAGAATATTATAATTATATCTAATACTTGCTATTGTAATTTAAATATATGTTTTTATTAGAATATAATAATTATATCTAATACTAGCTGCGCCCCGCGGTTTCACCCGCATAAATTTTGATTCCGTGAAAAATACAAAATCATCCCATGGCATCCCATAGGAAGATTTTTTCGAGATAAAAACTATCCTATGTGTTGCCAAATTTCATGAAAATCGGTTCAGCAGTTTTTGCTTGAAAGAATAACAAACAAAAATAGAAACTTTGGCATTTATAATATTAGATTAGTAGAATTTATAATATTAAATTAGGTTAATAGAAATAGACGTTTATTAGTGTTTAATACATGTACCTACACTATTACACAACGATCAACCTTTTAAGTCGGTACTTAACCCAACACACACACAAATATATAATTATATCAGCTCCCTTCAGTGTACATGCACTCGTGCCCTTCGCCTACGACACGACAATTCTATGATAAAACTATCAATTGCAGCGACAGTGCGAGGTCGCTAACTCCAACTACAAGTCTCAAGGTCGGTCCTAGAACGCTCCATCGAGCGTGACTCCTTCCCATGTTGTGCTATTTCAATGGCTTTTATATTTAAAAAATATAGGAAATGTTTTTTATACATTTCGTGCTTGTAAAATGATATTTTGTCATTTTTATGTGTTAAGAGCCATCTAGTATGGGATAGTGAAACTATACACTTACATTTGCAAAAGTGACACGTTTAAAATCTAGATGGCATTGCTGGCGAATGGCTTAATTTGTTTAATATTATGTACATATCATTATTATAATTATACTATTCACAATGATAATATTATGACGATTATTTGTTAACTTAAGCGTAATAAAAAAGCGAGCTTGCTGCGTGGTTAGGTACTTACAAACATGTGAGTTATAACTCTTATTCCTCTAAGCTTAGAGATAAAATCCAAAATCCATCATCCCTTTCTTTGTGCAAGCCAAGCCCAGGTCATACAAGCTACTTGTACACTAAAATTCAGCGCAATTATTGCAGTACCTAATTATATGAGTCAGCGAAGCAAGACATACCTATCACTTTTTATACATAAAGATGCTGTAATATAAATCTATGGAATTAAAATCAGTTAAGGTATTCAAGACCTATTACTACGTAAATAAGCGTAGGCAAACCTGATTTTAGAACCTCTGTATTAAGTAATGTATGCGTCTATTTTGTACTTACCTACCTTAATACATAAAACATTAAAGCCACTTAATTCCTAAGCCTAGCCTTTATCTGTTAACTGTAGACTGCTTACAATAGATCACAATACTAGATACATTGAAGTGTCCTAATAATTATTGACAACTTTGTACTGTACGGGCTTGGCCCACCATTCGTTCCCACCGTTGCTACTCTACTCTTGTGTCACCAGGATCGACAGCGGCTACGACGATGACCTTTTAAATAATCACAAGGAGCCCGAGGAAAGTGTATTGGGACCAGGAACGAATTTCTATATAATATATTATAAAATATTATCACACGAAAATTGGAGTAGGAAGAAATTCCTATTTCCCTCTCTAGGCAAAGCAATGACTTGTAGAAGCCATGAAAAGAGAGGGCAGCCAGGCACTATACTGGTGTAGGTACTGTATTAATGAAAATCTATAAAACATGGCAAAACTAGTCAGTATGACAGTTTTCAAGTCAAAGAATGGCAATTAGTAAAATATAGAAAGAAAGAAAAGATTTTATTCAAAATAAAATTACAAGAATTACTTTTTGAACGTCAACAATTAAATCTACCACCGGTTCAACCCTAGCCCTGTCCTGAGAAGAACCGGCGAAACAAACTTAGCGGGTCTCATGTTTTGATCAGATGTAAAATTCAAAAATATAAAAATACAAGTACATTTGCATATTATATAATACAATACAATGAATGTTCAATAATTATGGTACAGAAACAGCCTGGGAGGAGGGTACTAATCCCAAGATGTGGTATCTGTCATAAAATCCTTATAGTAAGCCTTACCACACAAACGCTCTTTAACAACTTTTTTAAATTTATTAATCGAAAGTTTTTGGACGTTTTCTGGGATACTATTGTAGAGGCGTATGCATTGCCCCCGAAAGGAATTCTTTACTTTACTAAGTCTGTGAAATGGTATGTCTCATTTATGCCTGTTTCTCGTATTCATATATCATTTTTGGTTCTGAATTCACTAATGTTCTTTCTTACATACAATATGTTCAAAGACACAGGCGAAGCTAACACAAGTTTAAAAAATAGAACGAAATACCGATAAAAAAAATTATTTGTTTAAAATTACGCTTACCATAATTAAAAATGTACTAATAAAAATACTTTAACGTTCCGAAATTGTATAATATGGAATATATTAGTAATACGTAAATTTTGTAGTACAGTTATGTAAGAGTGAGTTTATAGTTTATACCTTTTTTGCTGCCACTGCAGGGGGAATATAATTATTACGTAGGATACCTAGGAGCCCGAGTGGCTCCTATACCTATGTCGGACTCGACACTTAGTGCAATACCGACTAAACGACTCAGGATGCCTTCAGCCGCTATAACAGGGAACCAAGGAACCTCCAGCGACAGGCTGCTCGGTGAAAAGGCCAGACTTCTCTTCCTTGAGGACTCTCCGACTGCCACTAAACAGTCCCTACTACGACGGCGGAACCGTGCAAAGGGGTCAGGTTCCTTGGCCCCAGTACTCCTAAGGAGCACGCCACCAATGTGTCCGAAAGGACCCACCCGTCAGCGTAGGTTTATGCCTACTTTAATCTCTCTCAAATTACAATACCCACTAAAATTTGTTGAATGTAAATAAAAAAGAAAGAGGTGTGGCCATTGTGACAAATCCGGTCTACACGGTAGGTCAGTCTACCTCTCGTCACATGACGCGCGTCGAGCTACGATTTGTTCCTGACATCATGTCGCTTTTGCGAGTGTCCGAATTGCTCTTTTGGTGAGTGAAGGAAATTTAAAGAAATTCAAAGATACAGCATACAATCTTCAAGACTATGCATTTACTTAATAAATGAATAATGACCCATGAGGGTTCGAAGGATATATATCCAATGGTGGTCAGATATATTTGGTGACATACAGGTTGCCTGATCCAGAAGAAGATTTTGTCTTTTTTTCATTTGGTTTCATTTGTCTAATTTTAAGTACCTACTTAGTACTTACCTATAGAAATAAATTAATAAACCGTTAAAACAATTTAGTTTTTTTTTAAATAATTTACTACATTTAATTTACATAAATAATACTATAAAATAACAACATAACTTTTGATACAAGCGAGAGGCATTAAATTAAACCACATAAGGTGGGTGGACCATGAAAGGCCATGCTCCTTTGAAGGCCAACTATTAAAAAATCGTAGTTATTGACATGTAAAGACATATTCCTTCTACTACGCACTAAGATCCATCAATGTCGAGTCCACAAATGTGGCGACAAGGCGATGGCGCCGCTATTGTAGCTGTGCGATGTTACGTTTCGTAGACTGCGTCCGTCAATGTTAAAATTGTTATTCCCGCGCATAGCAAAACGTAGATTTTTAGCCAATTTTCTATTATTATCTCATATTTTTTTATTGTTAATTGACCTAGAAGGATATGTTTATGGTGCTAAAAGAAAAAAAACATAGTTTTGCCCCAATTTAAGTATATTTATAGTAAAAATATTGATAGTGTTCTTAGGAAAGCCAGCGGTCCCTTATAAGGCCAATCAAAATTGTACGGTTGGCCTTGCTAGGGTACATGGGCATTACAAGGAACATTTACAAACTATGAACATATTAACAATTTCTCTTTAGTTATAAAATTGTTATTTTAGTCTGCAGTTTCTATTAATTTATTATAATTAATATTAAAAAGTCGTAATTGTTAGTTTGGCTGATTTGGGAACATTTTGGCCTTACAAAGAACGGACCCATGAGAAGGCCATTTTAGGTAAAAAAAAAAAACTTTTAATTTCATTATAAAACGCGTTGGGAAGTTATTTAATGCCAATATAATACTCATTATTAATATTTTTAAGTAATTTCCATCAATATATTCTTAGTTATACAATGGTCTTCAAGTAATGTTCGTTGAGCTTTTTATAGATGATAAAAATATACTGAGCATTTAATGTTTCGCTTAAGCGATAGAGCTTATTAAGTTATTTTAGTAAAAGCGGATATATTTTTTGTTACACCTCTAATTTTAAGTTTAACAACTGATGTATATTGGCCTTGTTTAGAGCCGTGTTTCTTGCAAGGCCATTTGGAAGAGCTTTATAAAACTTGGGTTTAATAAATAAAGTGATTAAATTTAGGTAAAAAAAAGTGATTTGTATGGTGCATAATAAAACAAAGTACAACCTAATAACTTGTTTCCTTCATTTATCCAGTAAATAAATGAATAAAAAGCATTTACTCGTTAGAGTGGCCATCCATGGTCCACCCACCTTATACTATAAGTACCTACAGTTAATCCGAAACCATTAAAAAAAGTTTACGACAAGTAGACGAACCGTCACATTATTCGTCACGATTTATCCGATGTTCTTAACAGTCTATCTATGCCCCGCGTTTTCACGCGCGTAAATTCCGACATAAAGGAACCCTGTTTCAAGTTATTTCTTTAAAAAAAAATAGTTTTTATTTAATCAAAGTATTTTTAAGTTATTACGGATTGCTATGCAAAAATTTAAATTTAGGTTTAGCAGATTTTGCGTGAAATATTAATAAACATAAAAAAAATCATAATATCAGCAAGATGGTAGAAATTATACAAAGTGTAGCTTATCTAAGGTGGGAAACGAGATTTTGTGAGAACCGGTCCGCGCGCTGACAGCTCCGAGATGAGGCGTACATTTGTCAAAAAATACCGCAGCTGGATCGTCGCCTTCTCACTTTTCTGCTGACACGCTGCCTTTTGATTGCAGATGTCTCGTGTAAACCGACATATTACTAAAAAATTGCCATAGCCGTCTAATTTTTTCTGGATTTTTTTACTAGAGATCTATCTATCTAAGGCTACTAAGGATTTTTGTACTAGAATCTCTAGTACAAACTCCAAGAATTTCATACAAATTTGCTATAGCCTCAAACATCGTCATTGTCATCCTATTGGAATCCACTGTTGTTTCTCTCCTATCAATTTTTTTACCATTTTCTCAATTTACATAGCATCGAATATGTGGCTATGTAAAATTTGAATAAAATAAATAATAACCCTCTAAATCTGACCCTGGTACCAAACCTAACTACTTAGTAGGTAATTTATGTGTAGGGTCCATAAATTACAATTGTCTAACAAAATATCAGTCCTTCATAGATTTAATATTTTTGAGATTTTGTGTTCGACTCAAAGAATGCTTTACATGGTCTAGTTTTTTATTTATCACCCAATTTAAGTAAAACCAATAATGTTGAAGGTGGCTAAAATCTATATTTGAATTTGTTTAGGTGATTTTGAGATTGGTGTTCAGAACTATGAGCTTAATCCCACTGGATTTAGATTAAACATCAATACTTCACAAGTTCTTAAAGAAACATGAAAACTATTGTATGTATAACTATAACAAAATATTGCATATATAAAGACATTTAACATTTGAAGAGATTTTTAACTTTCCTCTTTATTTTAATACGACTGTGTTTTTGGGATCTGAAATTAGCGCACGCTCCCAATTCTCAGAACTACCTTGATTCCAAAGTCAATTACATCCTATTGAACATCGTTTCCAGAACTTAAACAAATTGCACCATTTCTCGTTTTATAAACTTTAAATTCATAATAACACACATTATTTATATTTACATACATGCATATATTCTGCTCACGACTTAGCTGAAAAAAGATCGTCTCTTCTGGTATCATCTTTGTATTCAACTTTATTTGTACAAAGTTCTGCAAATATATGGTCGGTTAAGTGCATGTTGCAATCAATCAATGTAAGTTGTTAATAACCGTAGTCTTACAAGGTACTAAACATATATTGCGTTATACCCAAATTATATTACTAATTATATTTTTACTAAATACTAATATTATTAAAAATGATTAATGCATTAGTATAAAACCTGGATGTACCGTTAAAATATATGGTATCGTTGTAAAAACTTATAAAATTTAAAATCCGTGCATTTTATGATAAATAAATAAAGGACCCATGTAGGAGGAGAATGGAGGGCAACGTTTAGGCTTCGCTCGGAGGTCCTTCCTAATAACATAAAATATTTGTTTTTTCCAACATATCTGATTTATTTAAATAAATAGTTATTGAACTTACTAAAACTTAAAATGGTATTTATTTTGTTTATGCATCAAAGATGACAAAATCTATCAAGCTACGGTCTCGTTCAACAAAATTCATAACAAAACACTGCAATTAAAACAGCTAAGTATATACTAATAATAAGTATATACTAGTATGTTTCGATGGCGAACGGAATGGGCACTAAAACCTGACTTTCTTCTAGATCAGGTCTTAAGTTTCACTCGGGTGTGAAGTAATAAAATTGTAATTCAAGTAAGCAGCCAACTCCTTTTGCAGTGGACGCGAGTGAAAATCAGCACCTAAGCTGGTTCTTGTAGCACATTTGAATGTCCAATAAACCAACAATATCAGCGCCATCCACACGAGACCGTTTTTACGTTACTTGAGTGACAGCTGTACTGTCGCATTTCGTGCGGTGTGTAAGTAGCCGGTGGCCCGGGGAGGTGGGGGGAGAAAGGAGGGCAGCGCGTTTGTATAGCCTCTATGCGGATGGTCACTATGATGGATTTCTATGCGAGTCGGTGGTCATGAACCACCATGTCTTATTCGTTTCGTATGGTGTGGAAGTAGCCGGTGGCCCATAGTGGAGAGGGGAAGGAGGGCTACGCATCTGTATAACTCTATGGGAGACGGTTTTATACTTGTAAAAAAATGGTACTTGGAAGTGATCAGTGGTTGAACTAGGATATTGACTACAACCACGAAGCATCCTTTTTTTTTTAATAGTCAAAGAGGTCAAATGAGCAGTCGGAGCCTGCCCGCCTTTCTCCTCCTACCTCCATGGGCCACCGGATACTTATAACTCATATACTTATTCATGAAAATATCAACAATTTAAACGTGAACGTGCGCTAGGCTAGGCTACGTCTATTAATATACATTTACCTTATTTAAGGATAAACTTGTTTGCGATAAGCGGCGGGTACAGTTCACACTGTATGTAGCCACGGGTTTCACACACGTGTAGTTATACATACAGTTTAGTAAGAGGTAGTGCCACGCTGCATGTATGTAGCCGAATTGGTAATTGGGGTTTCACGAGGTACCTCTCGCTTACACGATGCCTTCAGTGACTGTGCTGTCGCGTATAAACGTCTAGGGTCTAGGTCTCTTTAAAGAGATGTACCCCTATCGAATACAATAGGTCTATTGTGGTCGGTAGGGACGCAGACTCCCTCATAGTATAAGTGGGGGCAGACAAGCAGTATCAATAACGAATATCGAACCTATAAACATCTACATAGAGCTTATGACGCATTGTGCTTCTTCCACGTTACCACGCGTTATTCCACCGGAAACACGCACCGCCCGAAACACGACAGAGCTGACACTTCACGGCAGTGTCAAGTAACCAAAAGCTACCTCGGCCGTGCCGGCCCAATTCAGCAACAGAGCAAAATGCTTTTTTTTTGGTAAGAGGCCACACCGCATGCTTGCATGCAGTCGAATTGGGCCGGCACGACCGGGGAGGTACCTCTCGCTTACACGAGACTGGCGTAAGGTGACAGCTGTGCTGTCGCGTTTCGTGCGGTGTGTAAGTAGCCGGTGGCCCATGGAGGTGGGAGGAGAAAGGAGGGCAGCGCATCTGTATAGCCTCTATGTGGATGTTTGTGGGCGTCGGTAGTCATGAAAACGGCTCCGGCTGCTCGTTTGCCCTCCTATATCATAAAAAAAAACACACACATCACCTATTACAATGTTTGTAGTTGAATTATTCAGAAACGGACCGATTTTAGAAATTTTTTTTGAAGGTCTGAGAAACGTTTTAAATATTCCTTTTTAAATGATTTAGTTTTATCATCAAAAATAGAATCTGCGTCAATTACACGCTTGCCTGCACACTTGAAGATAATTAAGGTCAGAGGTACAAAAAACAATTATTTCCGTCCGCTATCTTTGTTTTATGGGTCACATCGTCTAGAAAATAACATTTTATTGAATGTTAATAAAAATTGCGACAAAATTATTTGATAACGTCAAGTTTTAAGAATACTCTCGAACATGAATATACAGTTTTTTAATAGTAGAAGGGGGAAACGAGCAGTCGGAGCCATTTTTCTGACTACTGACATACATGTGACAGAGGATGTCTCTGGACGTCATCAGTATAACCTGTTATGCTGATGCGTTGCTCTCCTTCCTCCTCCTCCCCCACGGGCCCCCACCGCACGAAACGCGACAACACGGCTTTATGCCAGTATCGTATAGGAGGTACTTCCCCGTCCGTGTTGCCCCAACACATGCAATGCATGCACGCATTATTTTTTTATAAACACCGTAGCAATTGCCAACAATTGCTACAATCACTGAGAACCTGCATGCATCGAAATGTATCCATTGTATGCGGCCTGAATGCTTATGCGTCTGAATGTACTTGGGACGTTCGTGGTTAGGTGGGTAATAAGAATCCCAAACTATATTACCTAACAAGTAACAGTATGTGTAAGGAATGAAAAAGTGAAATAATGGAGCCACCACGGAGGTGAGAGGAGAAAGGAGGGCAGCGCATCTGTATAGCCTCTATGCGGATGTTTATGCGCGTCGGTAGCCGTGGAAGTGGCTCCGGCTGCTCGTTTGCCCCCCTATACCATAAAAAAGTAAAATAATACATATAAGGAGACGAGCACAGATTAGGATTTTACCATATTACTTTAAAAGATAGTAAAGTGCTAGTAGGTAGTATAATGAAAATATTTTGATTTTATAGATATAAGTGATCTCTAAAGCCTCTAGTCAGGGCAGTTTGGTCTGTACCTCTACTACTTATTCCGATAGAATGGCAGTGTAGTACAAATTAAATCAAATCAAATCAACATATTTTTATTCAAAATAGAATTTAAAAAATTGCTTTTTGAACGTCAATAATTTTATCTACCACTGGTTCAACCCTGTCTGACTACTGCTACTAGCCCTGTCCTGAGAAGAACCAGCGAAACAAACTCAGCGGGCCTTATTAATTTCTTCATTATACATTCTTAAAAAATATAATTTACATTTATTTTTGTATAGAAGTAGCCTGGGAGGAGGGTACTATACCTCAAACTGTCTAATTCTCCAAACTGCTGTTAGAAATTGAAAAATGTCAACATTTTTGTGACAATCCGGGATTCGAACCCAAGACGTAAATATAAAATACATTTTCTCCTTGGACATAATATCTTATTAAAACTACACATCACACCATTTAGGTATATGTAGCAGTGTTGTAAAAAAAAATCAATAAAATCAAAAATGTAGCAAATCAATGTGATTAGCTTTTAAACATTATCAAACCTTAACAGTCAATCCTATTAGTCCTTCTTATTTGAAGTTTATTTATATTTGTGATTCACGCAAAAACTACTGAATGGATTTTGAAGAAATTCAGCACAGATTAAATCTGGAATGATATAGAAATACTTTTTAATTCAAAAATGAATAGCTCATTTAAGATTTTTGCGAGTGTTTTACTGGCCAGCTAGTATATTATTGTTATCCAATGTACATATATGGTATAGGGCGATTGAGGGCAACGCATTTGTATAGCCTTTGTGCGGACGTATATGGGCGTCGGTAGTAATAAAAATGACTCCTACTGCTCATTTGCTGCATACAAAAAAAAATCATTGATAACTAAAATGTCCGACTTCCAGGCGCATAATGTACAACATTGACCAGCTTGCATGTAGCCGGGGCTGCGTGGCCGAGCGTTGCCGCGCGTTCAAGCACCTCACGTGTGAAGCGCCGTTATATTATCACGATTCTACAGCAGAGCTATTTGTAAATGCTGCGCCCGCATGCACGAGATCCGTGACGATATAATACCTGCATATAAATGCAGGTTCAACGTCAATACGCAACTGATGTATTCACTATGCTGTATGTAGAAAGGCAGGTTTTTTATTACTTTTTATTCTTATAACAGGACTAAGGAAAAATATCATGTTACGGAAGTGGGCACTGATGCTTTGGAATAAAGGTGGCGTAGCATTACAGAACGATGCCATCCTTGAACATTAACTAACAACTATAACTTTCTTTATGCGCGAAAAGGCTATTCTGCCTTTATTTAGTCATTTGGATTACAAACTGAAAAAAACAATTTACAATCTGCTATAAAATGAAAAAAAAAACCTTTTTTTAGGGTTCCGTACCCGAAGGGTAAAAACGGGACCCTATTACTAAGGCTCCGATGTCCGTCCGTCTGTCACCAGGCTGTATCTCATGAACTATGATAGTTAGACAGTTGAAATTTTCACAGATGGTGTATTTATGTTGCTGCTATAACAAAAAATACTAAAAATTAAATAATATGAATATTTAAGGGAGCCCTCATACAATAAACGTGATTTTTTTGCTCGTTTTTGCTCGATGTTGACAACGGCAACAGGTAGACACTTGAAATATTCACAGAATATAAAGTTATATGTTGTCTTTAAAAAACATTAATCAAATCAAAATAAAACAAATATTTAAGGGGGGCTCCCATACAACAAACGTGATTTTATTACTCGATACTGATAACGGCAACAGGTAGACGATTGAAATATTCACAGAATATTAATTTATTATTATTCACCTTAAAAATAAATATTTATTTTAAAATAAAATAATATTTAAATGAGGTAGATAATGGTACGGAATCCTTCGTGCGCGAGTCCGACTCGCACTTGGCTGGTTTTTTTCCAAGTGTAAGCTCCGACTGCTTGTTTGCCTCCTTATAATATTTAAAAATATACTAACATTGTTACATTTATTTTTTTTCATTTGGTTAATTTAACTCATATATTACAATCTGGAATAATATATTACATTATATGTATCAAACCGCGAGGCAACGCATTATTAATAGCATCATTATAAGTACTAACTATTATTACAGCGCTTATTAGCATGCATGCTAATACCACTGAGTGACGTCACCGCGAGTTGGAAGTTGGAACTGTGTCATATTCATTTGTGGAGCCATTGTTTAATCACCCATTACATTACACAGGTACAGTCGGCTCGGAAATATTGGATGATTTCGGTTAATGGCTGTAGCTATCGTAGTTATGAGAGTTAAGTTATACCGTTGAGTTGCCTTAAGCCTTTAATAATAATTTAAAAAATTAAATTAAAATTAAAAATATTTTTTTGTTGCAAATATGTGAAGCATATACAATACTTCAGTTAGAATTACCTAGTATATCAACAATTTACTTTGTTTATTTCTTTATTTTTCACATCTGAGACAGCTCTATAAAATCTTATTACCAAAGTTTAATTTGCAACTATTGTCCCATAATATCTGACAAACGCTAATTTATGTTAAGGTATAATATATAAAAATGTACAAATATAATGATATACATACCTATATAGAAAAAACATCCTATTTTTCTGTATATTATCTACTTATATTACTTATATACTTATATCTAAGTAGTTTGGACCATACTTTTAATCCCACTTCGACAAACACAGGCCACTTGAAATATTTTTATAAGACACGTGTAATGCTGCGGGGTGATAGCAATTGATTTTATAAATACAACAGTTTATGTTATATTTTTTGCAGCAAAACTACTAAACAGATTTAAATGAAACTTGTCACAGATAGGTATAGACTACAATCTGATATAAATAAATCACTTATCAGGAAAAAGATAATATTTCCTTGGGAAAGATATTACGCGTGGCAGCTAGAACAATATAAAGGTCAACTTATATATTTTCTGATTATAAAATTGAAGACTTAACACAATCAATAAAATAAGACAATGTAACTAAATAAAAGTCTGAAGAAGAGGCGGTATGGTCTAATGATCCTAAAAGTAAGGAACGAAAAAACAAACATACAAAAAAAATAATATATTTTACGAAGTGGACTGTACACACGTAGATGTACTCGTGTGACTCAGCAGTTCTAAAAATAGCCACCCAGGGATGGTCAATACGATAACACGCCTCGGCAGCGCCGGTTATATATACTCTGTTCCAAATATAGAACTCGCAGGATGATGGCCACAGATTATTGACATCCGTCGCATTAAACTTATTTAAACTGTGGTCCTTAGGAGTGCACAAGAGTGCTCAGCGTACGTTGTCTATTGTTTTATAGTCTATGGATACGAATGGCCAGTAAGAAATGAAATCTTTAAAAACAAATTTTAAAACTCAATAGCTTAGTTAGGAGTTCGTTAGTTAATTTAAATGCTTTTCAATAAAAGAAAACTATGAAATTTTTTTTTCAGTTCTGAACTAATAACATTTTTGCTATTTTGCGGTTTTTTAAATATTTAAAAAGACAGTATTTCTAAGCTTAGTTTGTTAACATAGATAAAACTAACTTCAGCTTTATTACACTGGCATATCATTATGTTAATTTGACGTGTATACCAATTAGGCTGCCAACATTAACTCAGGCGATTAATTAATTAATTGCTGTATGAGACCAGCTGTCTTTTATTTCTTCAGTATGGATGGAGAATACTAGTTTCTTTGATATTATTTTATATACATTGCACAAATTAAAAATAATCGATTTAAAATATAACTTTTAAAAAACTTAACAAGAAACAACTATGAATTTAGGAAGGAAGGTAGTTTTGACGCCTATATAACCTACAAATAAAATAATCTTTCTTCTTATAAGTTAAAAAATATTTAACTAATATACTTAGATAATATAAGTAGGATGACACTATGATTCAATTTCAATTTAGTAATAAGGATATCCACATGTAGTTGACAAAATTTTTAGACTTTGCTTATTAAAAAAACAGTAAACTATATTTAATTTATACTTTATAATTCTATATTCTAAGTGAATATAAACCAATTTATATGGTTCTCTTATAATGATGTGTTAAATATACGCAAATATTACTCGTTGGTTCAACGAATTAAATATTATAAATTTGAAAGTTTGTATGTCTGTTTGTTTGTTTGTTTGTTACTCCTACACGCAAAAACTGCTGAACCGATTTTCATGAAATTTGGCACACACCTGAGGGTAACTTCGATTAACACGGGACAGTTTTTATCCCAAAAAAATGTTCCTACGGGAATGCCGATTGATGATGATTTACCACGATATCTCGATTTTATATGAAACCGGGGGCGTAGCTATCTATGTATATATATATATATATATATATATAAAACTCAAACGTGACATAGCCAGCTATCAACGCACAGCCCAAACCACTGGACGGATCAAGCTGAAATTTGGCATCCAGGTATGATAAGACGTAGGCATCCGCTAAGAAAGGATTTTTAGAAATTCAACCCCTAAGGTGGTGAAATAGGGTGTTGAAGTTTATATGGATTTCTTAGAAATTAACGCGGGTGAAGAGCGGGGCACTGCTAGTAAGTAATAAAACCGAATAAATCCGATAAATATAGTTTATTGTAATGGTTCCTTTATTATTTTTCATTTTACTGCTGACATCGTGATGTATCGCGCATAAAATAACATAAAACCAATTACTACCTCGACATAAACGACAAAGTCGACACACCGGAAAATTAATCATCGTTTTTATTTCACCTCTAAATAACACGGGTAATTTTAATTAGACCCGAACGGGAAAATATGTTCTTTTTTATTATACAAGAGAAACATGATCTCAAGAACATCGCCATCGTTTATAGTATAAAAGTGCGAAGGGCAATCTGGACCTTCTTATGTCTAACGACGATTATTTAAAACTTCCAATAGGGTTTATACAGATGTGTTGCCTTTCTTTCGCCTGGGCTATTGAAAACTCACACCCCGCACGAAACACCAAAGCAGAGGTCTATTTCTCTTCGACGAACGGAATTTAAGTAGTGCTAAAAAGGATAACTCATTTCAAACTATGGATATATATTACATGTTGGCCTATGGAGGTGGGAGGAGAAAGGAGGGCAGCGCATCTGGTGTAGTTTCTAGACGGATTTCTATGGGCGTCGGTAGTCATGAAAATTTCCCGACTAGAGATTAAATAGATATTCGGCCCAATACGAATACTGAAAAACATGCCGAATACATTGAATACCGAATACCAAACCGAATATTCGGCGCATCTCTACTCCATAGAGTCCGACTCGCACTTGGCAGGTTAAAGCGCGCCAACAATGTCAAAGCGTTCGTATGTCAACGCATCGACGACACGCATACAACGCATCGAAGGTGACATCGCAACCACAGTATTATACAGTCGTATTTATAGTCAACGCTATCTATAAATAAACAAAAGGTCAAAGGTTTAACGCAATCGTGGTATTGAGCATTCATTTTGTCACCGGCTTCATAATTAATAAACTTTAATAAAATGTAATAAAATAGGGGTGCTATTTCAACACCTTAAGGGTTGAATTTATAAAAATCCTTTCTTAGTGCTCATTCAAGTTTTTAGGTACAGTAATTTCGGCTGCGCGTTGATATATAAGTCAGTCAGGCTTGCCTTTTATATTGGACTAGCTTTGTGACCTTACCCGGTCTAGGAGACTTTTACTTTGCGCCACAGTTTGTACTTTTTAATCGATGTTCTTCAGCTTCGTCGCCTTCACTCGGCTCCTTTCAAATCTAACATTTTTATGGTGTAGGGGGCAAACGAGCAGTCGCAGATATTTTCATGACTACTGACGCCCATGGACCTCCTCATAGAGGCTATACAGATTCGCTGCTCTCCTTTCTCCTCCCACCGCCATGGGCCACCGGCTAATTACACACCGCACGAAACGCGACAGCACAGCTGTCACATTACGCCGGTCTCGTGTAAGCGAGAGGTACCTCCCCGGTCGTGCCGTCCCAATTTGGCTGTAAGCAAGCATGCAGTGTAGCACTACCTCTTGCAAACATATAACCTTTCTCGATAAATTGATGGGAAGCAGAGGACATTTTATGTTAATTAGTATATCTATTTCTAAATACATACCATAAAATAGGCAGTTGAATAATTAACATAAAACCCTCTACTGTATAATTAACGTAAAACGAGTACTAAATACGCGGGTACCGTTCCTAGAGACGTGTTGACAAAAACCAGTTGCGAACGGTACATCTGCATTACACATACGCCTGTAGATAACGAACGAACCGACATAAGGACTGGGAATATTCTGATTTAATCATAAATATAGAATAACTAGCTCCACTCCGCGGTTTTACCCGCGTAAGTTTCCATCCCGTGGAAATGTCATGAAGAAAAATAGATGTTGGCCGATTCTCAGACGTACCTGATAAGCACAAAAAGTTTTTTGAGAATCGGTCGTTTCCGAGGAGTATGGTAACTAACATGTGACACGAGAAACTATTCATATTATTATATGTAAATGATGATGATGTAAACAGTAAAATTTTAGTGTCTGTACATTGAATATATTTACGAAAAACTAATTGGGGCGATTTTAAAATAGTAACAGAACACTTTTTTATGATTTTTAATTTTTTTGTTTGTCTGTTTGTCCGTTTGTTCGGGCTAATCTCCGAAACTACTAGACGGATTTTCATGAAACTTTACATTAATATAGCTTTCATATCAGAATAACATAATAAGTAAAAATTTTGAATAATTTTTGAAGTCCTAAATCCACGCGGGCGAAGCCGCAGGCGGAAGCTAGTTTTATATATATAAAGATATTACTAGATATTACTACACATACACACACACACACACACACGCACACGTACACTCACATATATGTATATAATAGTCGTGTCAAATTGTGTGATTGTTTTACATGCATCTTAACGTTCGTTGGTATTGTTTTCTCAGTCGGACAGCCAGGCTTCTTGACACAACTTGATAAAACCTACTACGAAGACTCGACCATGATGTAATATTACCTTAGGTTAAATGGAAATAAAGTATTTTTTACTATTATTGCTTATTAAAACCAACCATTCATTGTGATTCGATCTAACACATATGTTTCTATTGTAGGAACTTGGACCATTTAATTTCTATAAACCGTATGAAACTCGGAAACAAAGTCAAAAGTGTCACTTCGTTTTGATTCGGACTGTGCTCGTTATGCAACGAAATGGGAACAAGCCCCATACTCCCGCAGATGTCTAAGATACATACCGATATCAGAGTATCATGGTCGGCCTTTGAGAGTGTGCTACTTTCTACCTCGTGGGGGTCAAAGCCTGCTCCCAGCAATGACACCACATCTCAAAAAACTGGTCTACTCATGTACCCATCAACTCGGGATAGGTAGCTCTAGGTCTTGTAACCAGTCTGTGGTACGAGTACCAGATGAGCTGCCTTCTTGACGTTATTTAAAAGAGGCGTTTGATCAGCAAACAGATAAGGGCTGACAATGAGCATAATCACGCTAACATATTCCTATGGCCATAGATTTTTTTTTTTTGGTATAAGAGGGCAAAGGAGCAGCCGGAGCCATTTTCATCACTACCTACGCCCACAAACATCCGCATAGAGGCTATACTGCACTGCCCTCCTTTCTCCTCCCACCACCATGGGCCACCGGCTACTTACACCGCACGAAACGCGACACCACAGCTGTCACTTTACGCCAGTCTCGTGTAAGCGCGAGGTACCTCCCCGGTCGTGCCGGCCCAATTCGACTGCATGCAAGCATGCAGTATGGCACTACCTCTTACCAAATTCCTGCCAGCTCCCAGCAATGACATCTCAAAAAACTGGTCTACTCATGTGCCCATCTACTCTGGTCTAGGCCTAATAACCAGTATGTGGTTCGAGTACCAGATCTGCCTTCTTGTTGTTAATTAAAAAAAGCGTTTGTCCAGCAAATAGATAAGGGCTCATAATCATGCTAACATACTCCTATGACCATAGATTTCTCTTTTAAAACTGTTAAACCGTCGAAACTCTTTTATCACCATCGAACCCGCTCTTTGTTTCTTCGTTCAACATCTACGGTCCAGAACTATATTATAAACATTCAATACGTGTACAGTTCACATGAAACGCCAATGTAAATTACATATTTCACATCAAAGAATGTAAACTCAAACAAACATCGGATGGTTTATCTTTATAATTTCTAGACGAAATCCATCTGTCATCTCGATACCGCGCAATTGACGTAATGGAACATCAAAATAAATCTCAACTGTTCAATCATGGAAGAAGCCAAGAGAGTCCACCGCACCACATTTATAATGTGGACATAAAAAAGCATTAAAAGACGGTACCACTTTGCCAAGTGAGTAAAAGTTTCATTGGCTACAAACTATGGAGAGTAGAGTTGCTTCTACCCTCCATACTAGAAACATATAGTCGGCGCCATCTTGTAAATGGGTAAATTCTTTACTGATCTAGCGTCACTATGGAGAGATTTGGAACTACTACTCACAGTAGGATAATTTTGATACTGTTCTCTTAGAATCTTCTCCTATCCCCTATCAAAGTGAAAAATGTATATATGACTCCACAAAATCTCAAACATAAACGCTCATTCTCTGTCAATTACTGGGTTGGGGCGACGACACACAATTTTTCTATGGAAGTTACTATTATTCAACTCAAATGCAGCGTTTCTAAACCTGCCACATTCCATCAATTACTGTCAGCAACTGTGACAAGATAGCAAGAAGTTTTTCAAGAGGATAAGAGCCTAGGCACTCGATTCTATGTTAAAGGTTGGCAACGCCTGCAGAAACTCAGCTTTTGTGGATGTCTAATGGCGCTGGTCGTCAACAACAAAAATTGTATTTGCTTCTAAATAGATTTAGGGATGACGTAATCATCTCCTACTTCAACTCGACATTCCTACACAAAATACCACAAATTGTGTCAGATAATTGAGATAGATGAAGGCAAAGTATTTCAAACAAATAACATAGTATTCTGATTTTGTTCGATTGCGAAGTCGGCAGTGTTTCTTGAAAATATATATAAATCGGCGACAAAGCATTAAAACAACACGTTTTCTATGTATATATATCGTGGTATACTCTTCCATTAATTATCAGCCTATACAGGTCAGACAGCACAATTTAAATATACTTGATGTCATTATGTCTGATTGATGGAGAAACGTAGTCTGATCACCCAGATAAACTGATGATCTTATCAGACTCAAAAAACATCTGATATTTTATAGTACATTGCCCTTTATCTTCCATTTCTACCAATGAGCCATCTATATATCAGTACCATGTGTGCGAGAGATACTTCCCGGGTCGCCTCGGGTCCATTCAGCTGTTATAAGCATGAACTCAAAGATAAAGAAAAATGCAGGTCGTAATTTCAGTGTCCATTCATCTAAAAGATATGGAGCTGTTCGGAGGAATGGGGGCGCTGCCGTCGGGCTGGCCACACCACCGCGACCGTTCCGACCGGCATCTGTGCGGCCCTTCCCACTCAGTACAAACTTCAGATGACAAGAGAGATTACTTCCGGCTATGGCCGCGCTTGATCGTCGGCACGGCGCTTTTATATTAAGATTATGAAGTCCACACTCTACCTGAGTTTTATTACATTGAAAAAATAACCCTGTTGGGATAGAAGACCCTAACAGAGCTCTCTCTGTAGAACTGGGGACCTGCACGTTCTTTATGTCATAACCAAAAAAATTGACAGTTTAATCAATCTTAAGAGAGACACGTGCATAGACTGGATTATTATTTATTGAGGCAGTTGAACACACCTGGACTATCACAAGCCCATCCATTAGCTGTGGACAAACAAGGTCTAATTTCTAAGACAAAATGCAGATCTGGCAAGCAGCACAGAGAAGCAGCTCTCTCTAAGCCTCGAACAGAGAACCTGTACTTTATTTAATATTATCTGCATTTTCACGACTGTGACCATGAATAAGGACAGTTTCATCATTTCATCAATCTTTAGAGAGACACGTGCATTAGCCAGAATGAAACAGTTGAGCGCACCTGGGCTTTCACCAGCCAATGATCAGCTGTGGACAGTCAAGGTCTAATTTCTAACACAATAACGATATTTGTCGAAGGTTTGTCACCGTGCCAAGATAATAGAGAGCTTATGATTGGCGATCGGCCAGCGGTTCCTGTTGGTTTAGCGGGGAGATAAATTACGATGCTCGATCGTAAATTGGCTATAACCGTAGCAAATACATAAAATTTAAGTGTAATTAAAACTAATTTTATGCACGGGATGTTGATAGGAAATTGGTGTTGTATTTATAGAATGTGGTTTCGGTTAAATGCCGCCTTTGGTAGGGGCGTCCGGTGGTGTGACGGGGCTTAAAAGTCAGGGAAGGTTAACAAAATAGATTAGTTAAAAAAAGAGATTGTGGAAGAAATGAAATTGACTTATTATACTGATATACAGGAAAATTCGTCATATTGAATAGCAAAATGTCTACCTACAATTTCCTGCATACCACACCACACTCCTAATTATACGTACTATATGCATGTACTTGTACGTACTCATATATAAGTATATCCAAACAATGGATAATGTACAAGTACAGTTACAAGATGTTTACATAAAACAAGGACTATGTCATACTTGTATTGTGAGGCTTTTAAATTGTTATTTTAATTACTTGTGGTAAAATAGTAATGTCATTGTGATATATTCATCATGGTGTTTCGTTACTAACCAATACCTATAAGTATTTTTTTATAGTACAAGGAGGCAAACGAGCACTTACCCACCAACCACCTCCTAGACCCCACCTCCACCCCACCTCTCGGTACACGGAGCTAATCGCGGGAGAGGCACGGGGGTTTGCAAACGAGCAGTCGGAGCCAATTTCATGTCACGTCCATAGATACACAGGGGATACACAGATGCGATGCTTTCCATTTTCCTCTCTCCTACACGAGTCACCGGCTACTTACACACCGCACGAAACGCGACAACACAGCTGTCACTTTACGCCTGTCTCGTGTAAGCGAGAGGTACCTCCCCGGTGGTGCCAGCCCAATTCAGCTACATGCATGCCTACTTCGTGGCGCTACCTCTTACCATAGTATCATATTAGAATAGAACAGAAAAATCTTTATTTAGGTACACATACATATTACACTGTTATACGTTAAGCAATTAAATTAAGCGTTAAATTTTATTGAATTAGTTATTTTGAGGTTCAAATGTTTAGTCTAATTTCTCGAACTAATTAATTGGTATTTTCTTGTGAGTTCTTTATAATTATTCTACTCAAATACTCTAAATATTTATTAGAGTCAGACACCTTAGAGTTCTTAGTTCTTCGCTAATTATTTGAGCAAATAAATGACATTTGACTGTGACGTCACATCACTATTTCTTTATTACTTTTATACTTAGCAGTTCACTATCACTGATGATGGTTTTACAACGATAAAACTGATTCAAATCAAACAAAACGCGTCAAGAAATTATGACGCAAACAAGGCATTATAAGATAAATGACACACACGCTAGACGTGCAGTTGTCATCAAACCGATAACAAACAATGTAAAAATAATTTAAGAATGATGATTTTCATTTATTTTTTGTTCCCTTCTAACTATGCAAAGGCTATGATAGATAGGTAATAGGAACCGTGCACGAAACATACAGGCTACATTTTTGCCGAATGTAACGCGCCCTACTGATAATTTTAGGAATTAAATGCTGACATATGTCATATAATACGAGTTCCTAAGTACCATTAGCTATATAGTTTGTGAATTTGCTAGCACAAGTTTCAAATTTCAGCCACTAGTTAGAGTGGCACTAGAAGCTAATTCTCTATAGGCTATATACTCATGATTTCTTGATGATCTTTCCCTGCATATATTTTGTTAATATCATATTGCAAAGGTTGGCCATCCACATTCGTACTCCCTATAATTTGGACTCGAACCAATATTTTCAACCTCCTGAATATAGCCTCAAAATAGGTTCAAGGAAGTTGGCAGGGGACGAGGAAGGGAGAAGATGAGCAACGCATCTGTATAACCTCTATGCGTATGTCTATGGCCTCGGGGGTCATGAAATTGTCTCCCACTGCTCGTTTACCCCCTTATACCTCCTATAAAAAATATCTCATAAAATTCCCAATAGCTAATTGTAGAAGTACAACACAAACATTGCGCAATAAAGTCATCAATATTTATGAAGTTTTTTCTGTACAACACACGGAGGTCACAAGTCAGAGCCGAATGAATTTCAATCGCCGAGTCTCGAATTCAGCACAACAGCTGTTTACGTGACTTAGCGACTGTGTGTTGAATCCTAATAATTGATTTTTATATATTTCAACAGGGTAAACTTTTATCTGTATTCTGTACATTACTGTTACATGTTCAATTCACATGCGCCAAAAATTACACCGTCACCACCTCGACCTTCCGAATGTTCAATTTCATCCCGCAAATCACTTTGATATGCAATCAGCTGCCTTATTCGGTATTTCTGGACAGATACGACCAAGGGATCTTCAAGAACTCATCTTTCGCTCAAAGGTCGGCAACGCTTCTGCTACCTCTGATGTTGCGGATGTCTATAGGAGTTAGTGATCACTTTACATCAGGTGGCCCAACTGCGCGTTGGAACACAAAGAAAAAAATACGTAAACGTAGGCAAGCTTTTGTACTTTACAGACTACCAATGTAGTTGTTTTTGAAATTACACGAATTTAAGACATGGTTTTAATTGTAAATGAATGAATGAATGAATGAATGATTCTTTATTGTATACACAAATTTATATATATGTATATACCTATATACAAATAATCTTATAGAATATGTTTATGCTTAAATTATGTACACAAAAGGCGACCTTATTGCTTAGGTAGCAATATCTTCCAGGTAACCTTTATTTCTGTAGAGTAAATGTAAATTTACTCTACAGAAATAAAGGTTTATGGGGACTGTGTAACGGTTCAATATTTATATCTCTATATATATAAAATTGTCATGTCACAGTGTTAATTACCATACTCCTCCGAAACGGTTAGATCTATTCTCATGAAATTTTGTCTGCATATAAGGTAGGTCTGAGCGGCCAACATCTGTTTTACATTTCATATTTCCACGGGCTCGAAACTTACGTGGATGAAACCGCGGAGCGCAGCTAGTATTCTATAAAAAAAGCTCCCGGTTCTCTCTAATAATACCAGAAACATTTCTGTTCGGTATTTTTGTATCTCTATCTCAACGAGATATCGTTTCTAGGAAATCATATCTCGTAGATAGGCCTTGGCAACACTATCGTAAAATGACAGCTGAGATGTAGCGTTTCGTGCAGTGTGTAAGTAGCCGGTGGCCCATGGAGGTGGGAGGAGAAAGGAGAGGAGCGCATCTTTTTATCTCTATGCTAATGTCTGTCGAAATCTGCGAATCATGAAAGTCATGAAAATGGCCTCGACTGCTCGTTTGCCTCCCACTGTTATGAATAGAAAAAAGAAGGCCATCATAGCTCTTTTCAAAGGCCATATTTGTGATTAATTGTTTAATTTTAATTTAAATAATTAAATTAATCTTAGTTATATTGTATGCAATCTCAAAAAAAAAATGCCAAATTATAAGCGGAATGATTTTAAATTTACAATTCAAGTGAAGGCATAACAACTCCTCAGAGGGCGGGCTCGTGCACTAATTTCGCTAAATCTACAAACGAGCAATAAAAAGCTTTTGGCGATTACCAACGCCCACTAAAATCCACAAATGCGCTGCTGATTCTCCATATCACTATGGAAGATCGAGGCCAATCCTACTAATACTATAAATGCGAAAGTTTGTACGTTTGTTTGTTTATTTGTTACCAAAAACTTCTGAACTGATCATGAAATTTGGCACACACATAGAGGGTAACTTGGATTAACACATAGTTTTTATCCCGAAAAAATGTTCATGTGAGATTAACGCGGGTGAAACCGCGGGGCGCAGCTAGTACATAACATAATTGTTATGCAGATTTAATGCACTCCCATCTACCTACTCGAATCCATCGGAAACTAACCAACCGCACGGAACGCAATCGCATACCTGTCCATCATTTTCAATGCGGTATAATACGAGCGCATGGTACGTACCGTGGCTGCTGCCACGCAGTATTTCTTTTTATGGGAAACCAGCATTCGGAGCCATTTTCATACCTACCGACTCCCATAGACATCCGCATAGAGGCTATACAGATGCGCTCCTTTCTCCTCCCACCTGCATGGGCCACCGGATACTTACACACCGCACAAAACGCGATAGCACACCTGTCACTTTACGCCGGTCTCTGTATAGGCGAGAGGTACCTCCGCGCTCGTGCCGGCCCAATTCGGCTGCATGCAGTGTGGCACTACCTCCTACTAAATTAATTTATATTTCTTACTATAACAATTCACACTATATTTTACGACTTACTCAGTTGTAGTGGCAGAAGCCGCCTACCCGCACATGTATATTAGGGACAGTGGGACTCTCGAAAACTCATGTTTAAACTAAATAGTTTTATTAGAAAACTATAATCTGAATAGTGAATGTACACCGTCTGCATAAGGAAAAATACTACAAGGTCACTTTTCTAAGGGTACAGTTTTATAAATGAAGTTCTCAGTGATTCAACATAATAACAAGTTGAGTCAGATGAATAATTGACGTAATACTTAACAGATGTCTGATGCTGTCAAGTGGCTGGACAAAATACACGTATAGTGGCAAGATCGGAAAGCGATTGTGTTTGTTTCATTATACAGTTATAACTTTATATTTTAATATTATAAATAGATATTTCAGTTAGTTAAAAGTACGTTTAAGTGATAACTGTGACTGTACATTTGTTAATGTGCGGTTTTATATTTATAAATAAATAAATATCTATGGACTTATTACACTACGTTGGCCTAGCCTCGTGCTAAGTACTTTAAGAACTTGGGTTATGGGTACTAGCCAACGGAAATATATTTATAGTTTTATAAATTTAAGATTTTTATTATATAAATACATATAAATACACGGATAAACATCCATGACCTAGACGGGATTCCAAACCCCGACCTCTTGCGCAGCATATTTGCTTATCCGAGCCCTGTACCACTGCGCCAGCCTGGTTAAAAAAATGTATACGTCAAATTTATACAAAGATATATTTTAATTAATTTACGTAGATTAAAAAACACTAAACAGGCGAATACCTAATGTTTTAAGTTTATCATCGCGGAATAATTATAGAAAATCATACAAAAATAAGATATTACATAAAAAAACATAAAAGAAGACACAAAACACAACTATACTTATTTACATATCTGGAGGTCCTAAGCACATAGACACGACCACTGGCTTTGTGGATGTTTGTGGGTATCGATCGTCACCATATTATCACAACTCTGTTCTTTATGAAGCGGTCAAGTGCGAGTCGGACTCACACATTAGGATTTCTGTCACTTGCTACCAACGAAAGTACGAGATAACTAATAAATTTGACAAACTTACTTTTTGCAGACATATACACTAATTCAGTATGAAATGCAATGTGTTATAAGTTTGTTAATTAAGTAGCAACTCTTTCTGTAGCGTATTATCCAATTTCTTGCCAAATTTCACGATTCGGGAAATATTCTTGACTGAGAGACGGACGAACAGCGCTACGCTCTGGTGGAGCCTGGGGATTGGAGCAATTGAGAAGGGAGGCCTTTTATGGGTACAAAATGATCTTCAGCCCCTTAAGTCTTACCCGGGCCAGCAGTCCCTCTAAGCCGCTAGATCCAGCCTGGATCTAGCGCTGCGGACGAATACATTATAAGACGTCAGAATTCACAAATCGTTTTGACCATTCACCTTTGTTTAACGCTCTTACGTTTGTCATGTTTGCCTGCCTGAAACACAGGATTTCCTAGTTCAGGCACACATGTTATTATTAATACCTAATTTAAGAAAATATTGTAAACATAGTCTATAATCTTCGTATGTAAACTTTTGAAATAAACATTATTATATTTATATATATATTATTATGTTTAGTTTATTTGTATGTATTTGTGTCAGCAGTGAGTGAGTATATATCGTTGCTGATATGAAATGTTTGAGTTCAAATAAAAAAAAAATTATATAACACAAGTATAATTTACTTAAAACTTTTTCTTATTTTTGTTTTTACAAAATTATAAGTTTTAATAGTCAGTAACAAGAAATGAAATTGAAATAAAAACTAAAGTGTTGTTAGATGCTCAAAAGGTTGTTGTTTTTAAATGAGTTTATTTATAGATGACGAAAATGCCCATGAATGGTTGTATAATAAGTTTAATGTACGATTTTCCTTGTAATAAATCTATTTTATTGTACAATTTGAATAAAACAAAACAAAATATTCGAATGCTGATTGCTATTGGTTCAGAGGTTTGAAATAATTAAATGACTGTTTTAAGAGGTTCATTTAGTATTTAAACTATAACATATAACCTCAAAAAACTTAACTGAAAAAAAGTAAACAGCAGGTGAATAAAATATTGAAAATTTTGAGGGTATTTTTTTAGTAAAGGTTGGTTTTATCAAGATACTATTAGATATTTTTTCATGAGCACAAGTTGCGCTTTGAGGAGGTAGGGAATGGAAACTAAGTCTCCTTACTTTCCTGTATCCCGCACTGATTACAAGGAAACAACAGTTCCTCGCCTTTTTTATAACACCATTCTTAGATATAATTTTGAGCTATGTTTTACAAAAAAAAAACTAGGAAATCATGATATCTAAGATGGAAAATAAATGTGCCGCTACAAATACAACGCTTGTATTATATTGTAAATGGAAACGGGCAACCTTAATATGCAATCAAACGTAGAGGCAACGGAGAGGTTAGATTGTGAGTCTAACAAGTCGATTAAGATATTACGTAAGTGGTTGAGAATGTACCACTTTATGTTAAATAATTTATAAATAGATTTAATGTAATGCAGACTCGCTAGCTATGAGACAACTGACATTATTGATCTAAAGTCGGTAATTTATAGATGTTAATATTAATTAATATATAATTAAAAATAAAAAAGTCTCGCTCTAAAAATATTTTGGAAATTAACCACAAATTGAAATAGGGAAATTTGTTGGTACGCGTGTAATTATTGTATTAAAAATCTCGCACCATTGGGCCAGCACGACCGGGGAGGTAAACCTTGCCTACGCAATATAGGCGTAAAGTGACAGCTGTGTCGCGTTTGTGCGATAGGTAATTATCCGATGGCTCATGGATGTGGGAGCAGGAAAGAACAACGCATCTGTAGGTATAACCTCTATGCGAATATATATGGTCGTCGATAGTCATGAAAACGGGTCCCGCTGCTCGTTTGACCCCTTATACGATATAAAAAATACTATCGCTTCATAGTAATAAACTTTAAAGGTGGTATTCAGTATCAATTTCCTATTGCATATACGAAATTGCAACAAAAAACCCTGGGCCACAGGGTTCTAGCTTTTATAGAGAAGAATCTATTGTAGTACAACAATAAATCGCTGCTTTTGAAGTCGTACAGCTAAATGATGAGTAGCTAGAGTAGTGTTTTATAAGATAATCGATTGAAACTAACAATTGCGCAATATAAAAAATAAACGCATATACTTAGTAGTTGTAACCCAATTCCGTGGGTGCTTACTATGAATAATGCAAATATGCAAAATTGTATATAATTCCTCTGTCAACACCACGTGATCCTATTGTACAGTACTGTCGCTAAAGCCGTGTATTGAATACAAAGTATATTCACAAGTACATGATATATTAGCTTGTGTGCGACATTATATAAAAATCTCGAAGATTCTTTAGGGACACGGCGAGATTCTGTGCAAATATAAAATCATGTGAGAGCCAAGTGTTTGGAAGCAAACAGCTAGATAATAGTTTCGGTGATGCAACGAGGATTATACAAGCCCTCTATCGAAGTTAAGCAATATCTTAAAGTAGTTAATTATTTTATTTTGTAGTACTATGCTTGACTGTCTTGTGGTCTAGTGGTAAGCATGTTCATCCACAGACTATAGGTCCCGGGTTCGAATCCCAGGACCAAAAAGTGTTATTGGTATTTTTCAATTTCTAATCACAGCCAGGAGTCAGGAAGTTGGCGGTGTTATACCCCGTGCCTCGAAGAGCACGTTAAGCCGTCGGTCCTGCGCTTGATTACTCTCCGGTCGCGTCGGACTGCCGTCCCATCGGAATATGAGGGAATAGAGAGTGCACTTGTGACTGCGAGCACACTTGTGCACTATAATATGTCCTGCGCAGATGGCTCGTCCATACTAGACTGCCGCCGTAGCCGAAATCGGCTAGGATAACATTATTATTGTTAGTACCATGCTGCATGCATGCATGTCGAATTGCAACGGCATGGCCAGGGAGGTATCTCTAATTTTATACGAACATTCATGTGTAGCGTACACATGAATGTTCGTATAAAATAAGAGACTTAAGGAGACTTCAAAGAGGAACAATTCGTTTATTTCACAACAAAGTGCTCGGGACGGTAATAGATTTTCGCAGTCCAAACAAGTGTTACTTGTTAACACTTCTGTTCCCCTTTCTTGTCCCAGACTTTTGATTTTTATGGCCACTGCTGACGCAACAATGTGGCCACACGTGTGATAGTTGATGAGACCGTCCTAAAATCCATTGCAAATACGAAACTGGGATTCAATTACTATAGGATGAAAAATGTTGATTTCTAATTTATTTTATAGTATAAAGGGACAAATTTTCAAGACTATCGACTACTATAGACATTCGTATTGAGGTTGTTCAGATGCGTTATCCTCCTTCTTTCTACCTACTCCATGGTCCACCGGGTACGTACACATGTACAGTTGTTCCTTTACGCCGGTATCGTGTAAGCGAGAGGTACCTCCCCGGTCGTGGTTGCTCAATTCGACTCTAATGCAGCATAACACTACCTCTGACTAAAGTTATTACTTTGGTTATCGTAATTTCGAATGTTTATCTGTTTGTCAGGTTATTTTAACAACGTGAAAATGTCTGAACTGATTTTGCTGCAAACTTTAATCTGTATGGTACACATCGGCCAAAGATTTTCTCTATTACTATAAAGGAAACCGCTGCCAGATTGTATCTATGCTGTACGCATAAATATAATGGCACTATTGGGCTAGATTAGGGTTGACAAAGATACGGCCCGCGGGCCGCATCCGACCCTTAGGCCATAACGAATATCATACCTGACATCAATGAGCTTTTTTTTAGTTGAACCTGGCCCAGCTTCTTTCTAAACCTAGTACGGCCGTCTGCAATATTGAATTTGACACACCTGGTCGAGATAATACGTCGAACACGTGGTCTGTGGTCCGTGGTCCTGGCTGTGCAGTTAGCATTAAATAAAATATAAAATACAATAAAGATAATGATCAATTATAAAGTAGATACGAAACTCAACTCTGAACAAATGACATACATATTGCATTTGTTGGGACACAACATAACAGATAGATGTAGGGTTGTCAATGGTACTTTAATATGTATATATTATTGTAGGTACAATAACATATTATAGTACGGTAGTATAGTAAATACTTTATTTCAGGTCTGTGTTACTGTTAAAGAAATATATATTTTCAAGACTGAAATATTCATATTGCAAATAGCGTCAATCGGCCCATTATAATATATTAAAATAACTAACATGAATAAATAGTTGACAGTTACATATTATAAGTACGTAAAGTACTATATTTGATTGCAGTGTACTATATTTTTTAATGCATATTTTGCAAAATAATATATTTCGCCGAAATGTTGGTAACCCTATATACATGTCCCAGCCTTGAGTTATATTCTTACTTTTGTTACGTTATTTAACAAATCTTATTAGATTATGTGAAACTTATTCTGTTGAAACAAGAATCTGTTGAATTAATATTAGTGTACATAAGTTATGAAGTTTTGGTTTACATTACAAAAACATTAGAAATAGAAATAATATGTTAATTTATACATGAATACATTACATATAATGTTATAATAAATTCTAAAAATATAAAAAATATGAAATATACAACGTACTGTTTATTTATTACTCTTGGGTCGGTATCCAAATTTTCGCGTTTATTCAATAATTTTGAAACGTATAAAAGCTTTTCGAAATATTTTTTTTGCTGTTTTTACACAGTTCGACGTGTAATCTAGAAGTTATTATGTCTAATTGCGATAACCATAAAGATATTTAGATAAATATTTTTATCAATATGTGAATTAGTTTAATCAATGAAGGATTTGTAGTGCGTGGGACAGGAAACTGAGAAATTCTTTCGGAACTTTGTTCAGACTTCGGAGTTAGTAAACATGCTGAAAAAACTTAGGTCTTGAAGGTAATCCGAAGGAGGGCCTATGGAAGGTACCATTTTTTGGATGTTCGCTAGTATCTCGAAAACGGTGCTTTTTTTTTATAATAAAAGCTCATAGAAATATCTCGGCAACTTTCGTTTTATAATCTTTTTAAGTATCTGACACATTTTGTCTGTTTCTTTATAGTTCCGACTACGGCAGGGTTTCTTAAACTTTTTGCAGTCCCGGACTCCTTTCCAGAATTTTAAAACTCCGCGGACCCCTGTCAAAGAATATATACTGCTATATTAAAAACCCCTGTATGAACACAATAACGTTAAGGTTTAACTGAGCTACCGAGGACACCTGACATATACGTCACGGAAATCCATCCGTGGAGCCCACTTTAAGAAACCCGGGACTGAGTTCTGGCTTTTATAGAGAAGAATCTATTGTAGTAAAACAATATATCGCTGTTTTTGATGTCGTTACTATGACAGCTAAATGATGAGTAGCGAATCAATAAAACTTGATAACACACATACTTTAAATACTAAAAATACTTGAAGTGTTTGTGACAGTTCGAAATATTGACGTGCAGATAATATCGACGCGTACGACCGTCAAATCCTAAATAAACACCGTTTTTCGAGAGGCTTTATCTAGTTTTGTGGAATATTTCTGTTACGTATTCGATAACAGGTGATTTTTCGTAAAATTATCTGATAATATGTAATCGCGAAAATTATTTATGTTCTGTCTATCGGCTGATTATCATTTTCGGTTCGCGACGGAAATACACAATCTTATCCTATGTAAGATATTGCCATAAAATTACATAGTAAATATTGGACAAGAATAAATCAGTACTGAGCATATAATATGTGTATGGCGAGATAGGTAATTACGTAGTAAGGGGTGTGATACTTTGAAAGATTGTTGTCAGTTGCAGTCCCAGGGAGGGGAAAAATGACGTGGAGATTGAGAATTGTATGAGTGCGAAGAGTGAGGTACCTCCGTAGAGCGAGGTACCACTTGTTTATGGAATACCGCCGTAAAGTGACAGTTATGCTTTCGTTATGTTGCTGTCTTTCTAACCAAATTTCAGCTACGGCGGCTATGTCTATAAGGATTTGAGGATGGTTTAGATTCAGAAACAGCCAGGCGGATGACGCTGTGACACAAGTGGAACCGCGGGGCGCACCTAGTAAATTATAAATTAGATTGCAAGGTGTAATAACAGTGATGTTTTGACATAATAACAAAATTGTTATGCGGTTCTTGTAAATACACATTTTTCTCACATCTATAAATTTATAAGACAAGGTAACAATGCAACAAAATCTAAAGGTGATTTTAAAGTACTTTAAATGATACGGCAAGCATTGCGACTTTGGCCATGATTCAGAGGTTTCACACTACCGATTTTTCGGTATTTCTGTCTATATTGGCTTAATCGATTTATCGATATTTACCGAAGTTGTCCCATCCCTACATATGTATCGAACCTTAATACAAGTTAATAAAATTAAGAATAGTTGATATAAAAATAAAGCTTTAGTTAATTGTTGCTTAATTGAATTTGATTCATATATTGATTTTTTTCTATCTACCGATCTTAAGTTACAATGCCGCTTTTAGTGGACAGTGGTACGGACATATTTAGTGTACAACTATCTAGTCGTTAGGTTCTTTATCAGCGTATTGTTTTCGATAGTCTGCTATCAACGAAACATAGACGTCAAATCCTTGCCGCGCTCACGGTTTTTATCTCCTCAAATAATTTTTGACATTGCTTATCACTTCTCAAATTCAATAACCAGTATCAACCAGATGGATACGTAATACAACCTTTAAATGAAGTAAACATCTTTTTTTGAACAATTTTCAATGTTTTCCATACAAACCCTAAGAACGTATAAAATCTGTAATTTGTAGTGGCAAGTAGGTACACAACAGAGACACAGAGATCGGCAATTTGTATTTTCCTACAGACTTGGTACGGCGCTAAGCCATCATAAGTTTTAATAAATTAGAAAACACAAGTATGCTTGAAACTTTTTATTTTAATAATTAGTATATAAAACTGTTAATACATATTATATACGAGTATATTAGTTAAACCTTTCCTGTACCCCGAGTACACGTTCACAGTTCCTATTACACTTATACACAGCCCGTGGTAAGTACCGTAAGGACTTGTGCTACTCGTACTAGACAGTGGTTACATAAAACGTACTTACTTAATATGTTTTTATAAATTTAAGAAAGTTTTTTTATATTTCGACAAACTAAGACAAACTAGTAATCGGAGCCTTTTCGTGACTTCTGACGACAACGAATAATTGTTATACTAATGTGTTACTCTTATTACCTCCTCCAAGAGGTCACCTAACATAGCACTACTATTTTTTTTTGGTAACGTAGGTGACTCTATATTACTACCATGCACTAGTCAGTAGACATACAAGTTGTACCATGAATGGGATATTTTAGTAATTTTTATTAAATAAAAAGGTATTTCCATAGGTACTAGGGATGTGCTTGGTAAGTTATATAATACTTTGACGTGCTGTCCAAGAAAAATCTACTTAAGATAAGAAATTTGAACATCCACGTATACAGCTGGGGTCTCTGCAAAGATATTTGCGATTCTGACAGATCGAAATGTCTTTTACTTAGAAACCATCGTCAATATTTCTTGTCTGACTAGAGTTACATTGTAGGTTAGTGAAACAACTATAAAAGGTATGTAGGTATATTTTGCAATAAAAAAATAATGCTTTTAGGTTATTTGCCTAAAGGGTTTTATGGGGATTTATAGGGATTTATGCGATAGGCTTAAAGGCTTTCTAGATTTATAGGACTGATGTAGGTAAAGTGTTTTTGGACTTTTACAAGAGACAAAAGCTTTTTAGATTTATAGCGGCTAAATGGCTTTTTCGGTTTATAGGATGGGTATAGATAAAATGTTTTCTGGTTTTTACAATAGGCTTAACGGCTATTTACATTTGTTTCATATCAATGCATATATTTGTTAGTTTAGATTTTGATTCAATACTAGACGCAGTCAATCTAAATCTAGTTACTTAGGATTTCATAATTGATCAGGTCTCCAGGAATAGATTCTGGTATGGAATAAGCTGTAGCTCTAAACTTGCCTTTTAATGAGATACATTATGTGTTATGTGTTTATAAATAAGTTTGTTTTCTATGTAAGTAAATCGAGAAATAAATAAAATAAACGAGCAATATAATATAGCAATAATTTTTGATGTTTATTTATCACACTACTGTGATATCTAAAGAGTCTTGTAACAGGTCTAGTTTGTTAAAATAATGGTCTAAGTCTAAATGAGCGTAAAAGTAGAATTACGAGGCAGAATAGCAGTAAAAAACCTGCAATAATGTCGACCCGATGAAGGTGTCAGATGCTTTTCTTTCACTATCAAATTACTGGTCCAGCAAAGTCTTACTTTTAATAATTTTAAATATTTTAATTTCAAAAAATGGTGCGAATAACACGATAGAAGAAGTAAAAAGTAGTATAAAGAGGTATGAATTTATTCGAATCATATTAAAAATAAATTCAATCGTGCAACAAATCTTACAACAACCCAAGAACAACGTAATAATATCATTTAAGTACAAAACTAAAACGTTGATTATGCTACCGCCATATCTGTTTAAGCTATTTTTAGATTCTGCATTGTGATCACGACTGCTATAATGTAAGCCACTATCATGTGTCATGAGCGGGCGGAGCCGGTCAAAACACAACATAACCTAAAAGCAAACCCTCACCTATGTCGCGACGTAGTTTTTTCCGGGCCATCTTGCTACACTGTACTATCACTAGAATGTTTGTCACATCGTTGTGACAGCTGACGCGTTATCAACCTGCTCACGTAACCACGGGATAGTTCATCGAATCCCAAGTCGAGTATCACGGGAACAGAGGAACGCGACTTGGCATCGCGGCCAATGAACGCAGTTACACGTCAAGGTCACTGGAGGAGTCGCGAGATGGCAGCACTGGGGACGAGTGGCCGCCGCGCTGCCCGTATGGCAACTAACGCGGCACGCCGCGCCGCGATGCGCCGATAAGCGGTTTCAAGTATAAATAAAAACTCCGCTTGAATATGAATGAATGCGAAACGTACATCCATTACACAAATATAAAAAACTTTCTATACATGTGCTATACATTTGGGTGTACTTTGTCTGTAGCTGATCGTGCAGCCTAGTGTTTAGTTTCGATGCCGTCCTAAACCCTATACGTGGACCTCTTGTTGGAGTCAAATTAGCCAAGTTCGGTATTACTTTATTTCAGTATTATTAAACTAAAAAGTTCTCACAATTTTATCGTCCCTAAAATCATAACGATCTGCTTCCGTGCATACGGGGTTAACATAAATTAGTGTTAGTAATTAGTATTACGACCATTATATGTATGTGTGTATAAATATTTTTTTTACATAGCAGGGTCTTAAATAAGTGGGGACAGGAATTAGCAGAGAACTTAAAAGGTCTGATGACGATAGTTCAGACAATTCGAATCATCTAGGTGACAGTGTTATTATTTTTTTTATAATGTTTTTTCGTTTTCTATAACATAGCAGGGCAAAAGAGCACTTACTGCTCTTTTGCCCTGCTATGCTAGCCTTCATGCAGCATCATGGGATTGCTTAGGTCAGAAGTAACATTACCTAATAGCTATGAGTGTTAAAGAACTGCAGATGTGTATAACACAAAAGACTGGCAAATTCATAGGCGACGCTGTAGCCACCCGCTAATGCAACTGCTTCTTATACACACACACACAACAAATAATGCCTCATATTAGCTTATAAATATGTCATTGTATGTCTCCGAAATGTATCATTGGTATTTTTATCTCTGGCAGAGAAGGACGCCTGTAGGTGGCCTCGCAGGTTTATTAAATACTCAAAAGTTCAATATATATTTCAAAACACGATGATTTACACTTTATATGTTGCTAGAAGATACCAACCATCCAACTAACATATTCACGTAGCTGTTTATTTTGGCTTCAACAGATTTCGAATGCTCTTCCGCATTATATTAATAGCTGCTCTGTAAACAATACAATAAATCAAACAGATAGCTGTAGATAGGTGTGAAAATCATTATATTATAAATGTACAACACAGAAGACTTAGAATATTACTGATATCTAAATAAATAACTGTATAGGTTTAAAAAAAAAACCATTACGCAGTTTGAAAAGATCTGACACCTCTAATTGTTGAACCGATTTTTACGAAACACAACTAAGCACCACGAAAAACTAGGTTTAGATAGATATTTAATGAAAACAAGAACGCAACGAAATAGCTCTAAAACACACCTTTTAAAATAACCTTTTTATTTGAGATTTTATATGCAATTGCTACTAGCTCAGTAGCACGGACTCCGCTGTAGTAGCTCGTAGCACAATAGAATTATCGTACTACGACATCCCGGCTACTAGCTCAGTAGGATTCAGGTGTAGTAGCTCGTAGCACAGTAGAATTACCGTGCTGCTACACCCCGGCTACAAGCTAAGTAGCTGGGACTCAGTTGTAGTAGCACGTAGCACAGTAGAATTGGTAGTACTACGGCTCCCCGGCTACTAGCTCAGTAGCACGGACTTAGGTGTAGTAGCTCGTAGCACTAGACTTACCGTGCTACGACATCCCGGCTACAACTCAGTAGCATGGGATTTTTGACCCTTGTCCCTGTGAGTACGATAGCTGAAAGTAAAAAAACGGTTATGGACTTTTGAAGTTTTTAGACGTAGATACAAAAAAAAACAAATTTAATCAAAAGTAATTGTTACCGGCAATCTCCAATTACATCTGACTGATATTTGACTTTAAAAAAGGTTTCCTAAGTTTGAAGTTTCCATTCCCACCGCTGCTACTCCTGTGTCGCCAGGGTCGACAGTGGCAACCACAACGACCCTTTGATATGGAGGGGATTAATAGGGAAAGCTAAAACTGTCTTAGTACCCTCAACGAATTTAATCAAAAGAAAATAAGAAGAGTAGGAAGAAATAAATTCCAAATCGTAAATAATTTTCCACCAGGCTCCTTGCAATAATTTAAACAAAAAATCATAGTGGTTGAGGTTTAGATAGCGGCATCTATTGCTGTGTCGTCAGTCAACGACAATGGTGGGCAAAGCCGTACAGAATCAAACTGATTTGGAGTTGGCCATCTATGCTTACGGTTTAATTTAGGGTTTTCTCTATAAGCTAAGAGCTTTCCTCAAGTTAAAAAACCTTTTAATTTGTTGGTCTGTTTGTTATTCAGATATATTGAGATACCTACAGATTATTGCAATAATAATGGTCGCAGCTCACTTAGCATCTAGGAAAGGGATCGTAACCGTATCAACTCGAGCCGGTCAGTATTCTTTGTATGAAACTTCACACTGGAACGCACACTAATTGAAAACGTAACGTAATCGTATCGTCTTCGCTTTTCTAAGCGAGGCGTTTACGATCCCTTTCCGAGTTGATAAGTGTGGGCCGCCTTTATACCGTATTATTTAAAATTGTTACAACAAAAAACAAGTTCGACTAACATAAACAATATAGGATAGTATATGTGTGAATACATAATATACTATATGAAGGTTGATACTTGCAGTGTTATAGTGGTGGTAGAGTTCACTAGATTCTAATTGACGTAGACCAGACAATACTTCTAAGCAAGAGAGTATTTGTAATTATAGGTGATGCAATTTTCATGACTACGCTCACATGACATCCACACGGATTTCTAAAAATGTCCGAACTAAAACGTAAATCAGATTTCTTAACTTCGTATCAATAAATTATTCTAATTAAAAAGTAATAACATATTTTGTAGTTGTTAAGAATGCGCCTAAGGCCATATCCATATGCCAAAGTTCATATTCTCATAACAGAAATCAAGAAACCTGGTTCCGCTATCAGTCACTAGATGGCGCTAGACAGCCATATTACAAAGTTTATATACATATTATTTAGTCCTTTAAAAAACTTTAGGACAAACATATTAGCGAATTGCACTTTATGTGTCATAAAAATCAATATAAAATATGTTTACTTTGGAATATAATTGAAATGAATATAATATACATTTTCTTCTTTGATATATTTATAACTATTTTTTCTTGGTTTGTTTAATAACAAAAATGGCTTGGTCATTTATTTTAATAAGGAATATCTAGACATCATCTAGAGTCTAGACAATACCGAGACTTTAATTAACTAGGTATCTATCTACATTTAATTGGGTTCGCAGAAATATCTGCATTCTGCAACAAAGACCTTCTCATTAAAATTTCAAATCCAACTAATTACACTATTATAAGAATGACTTTCCTCGTTAAAAAACTGAAGTTCGTTTATGATATTTATGTTGTTAACATGCAATGAGAAACTGGTAGAATGTTTTATGAAATAGGAATCTTTTGTAAACTGCTAATTATAAGTCTTGTCACCAAGGCTTGTCGATGGAGGGATCCTGTTGCCTGCGGATCCGGGAACCCTTTGATTCTAGCCACTGAAGGTAGTCGGGTATTGCAATAAGTATCGATCCGACATAGGCCAAGAGGCGCCCAGTATCCTAGGTATCATACGTAAAAGTATTCTCCTGCGTTAAAAAAAAGGTTGGTAATAGCAGGTAATATCTGATATTACCAGGCTCGCCAACATCCAACATTCATGATATGTGTGGGTTTTTGGGTTTCGCTCACCTTTAAAAACACACAAAACATACAGCGACTTACGCGTCCAATATAATAACGCGTATAGGATACTGTTGGGGCGGTCGTGGAGATGCAGTGCATCCGGGATATTTGCGGAGGCACATACAGATGATTTTTACGCCATATTACGTAAGAGGACCGCCTCCATGGCCGACCGGCTGCGCACCGCCACCAACAGTCTCCTGAACGTGTTTACATATCGGTGGGACTCTCCCTTGCTGCGTCACTGGGTAAGGATCCACACCATCAATCAATTAATCATCAAATCTTTTTAAAATTATATAGCATTCATTATTATATTACTAACCATAGTCAATGAGTATTTTTTTATTTTATTGTTGTTACTAACCCTATGGACACATGTCTGAATTAAAGAATTTGAATTTAAGATTCTGGGCCAATGTGGGATTAAGCTCTGGCTGGGCCCAGGGCTTGGAGACTGGGGCCCCTTTTACGGGTACAAAAAAGATCATAAGGCTTTACCTGACGGGGCCCGGGCTGCAGCTGTCGGAAAAGAATGGCTCATGGAGAGAATCATGATCAAGGAGACATGGTAACAGGCGTGTAAGAAGAGAGTTATGAATGCGACATGTGCATTATGCAATAGATATTGTTTTTTAAATATTATGCAATAGTTTCACCCATTTATTTTTTTTTCATTTAGTTTTCATTAGGATACTGTGGCTAAGATGAGTCTTTTTTTTATTTATTTAATTAAATAATTTTACAATAATTTATAATTTTGTACAAATCAGGTGTAATCAAAAACTCATTAGAGTTTTAACGCACACCTTGAACCTTGTTGTTGCTATTATTGTCATTTTAACCAGACAATTTTCTTAAAAATGTACAACACGATTACATTATTTAGTATATTAATTTTAAAATTCAACCTGTTAAGGTTAAAGTTAATTTTCTTCAATTCTAAAGACCGTCTGACTCACAGCCTTAAATTAAGTCGGCGGAAGCGGGAAAAATACCAGAAATATTATGTTCTCACCGCGAGCACAAACAGCACTCGTACTTACAGTTTTTATGTCGTATATTTTTACAGTGGGTAACGTTTTCATGACTACTGACGCACATAGACATCTGCATAGAGACTGTACAGATTGCTACACTCCTTTCTTCTCCCACTTCAATGGGCCACCGGCTACTTACACACCGCACGAAACGCGACAGCACAGCTGTCCCTTTGCGCCGGTCTCGTGTAAGTGAGAGGTACCTCCCAGGTCGTGCCGGCCCGATTCGACTGCATGCAAGCTTGCAGTGTGGTACCTCTTACTAATTTATATTATGATTTTTAAACACCAATGCAAAAACTGGGGCGTTATAAGTTGGAGGATGTCTGTGTGTGCGTGTCAGCAATTTGCTGTATCAGGCCTTTCTTATCGTGTAGGTAGGTGTCTTTTTTATTTTTAATTTACTTATAGTTTTGGGTTTCAAGAAATGTGCAAGAATGGCGGCTCCGCACAGGAACGCATAGTGTTTGGTGACGACCCGGAATGTTGACCCGGTCAAGTCTCGGCAGCTTGTGACCGCGACCAAGGAGCATATAAAACCGCGACAAGTCCTACTCTGGAGTAGAGCAGTACTCCGGCAGTAGACCTCATATGGATGCTTTTGATAATGATAATGAAGATAACAACGAACGTACAAGTACACATAAATATTGACGTCCATTAGCGGTAATCAGTCAAATATTATGAAGTTTCTCATTTTGTATTTTAAGTAGCTCAAATTAATGTTTGTAATTTTCTGTTCTGTTAATTTCTCGTCGCTCTCAGTCAAACTCTCATTTAGTAATTCTATACGCCAAATTCATTATTTTTAACAAATCAAACTTTAATTTACAGTCACTCGTTTAAATCTGATGATGATGATGATGAAGCCGTCAGGACAAGTTTTTGGAAGGGGGTTCTGCCAAGCTCATTGCAGCCGAGTTGGGCCGCCTCGTCCGAGGATGTTCATCTCGCGGTCACGATTCGTGCGGTGTCTGAGTAGCCTGTGGTGTAATGCAGAGAGCCTCTAGGCAGATGTCTAAGGGACTTTGGTAGTCATGTAAATGGATCCATTGCTTGTTTGCCTGATAGATATTAATAAAAGAAGAGATAAGATGTTTTGTAAGAGGCCATGGCACCCAAATTTGCTGCAACACAGATGTGTTATTTAGCAAGATAATTGTTGGCACTGTTAGTCACCTGTTTTTATTAATAAGTATCGGTGTGGTTTTCTGAGATTTGTATATGCACATTACTTCAACGCACGTTAAAAAGGTCCTTGTCGCTTGCCTTGGCCCTACCCTGTATCCGAGTGAAAGAGATATACATCAAATAGACTAATAACTTCTAGGATTCTTTATAAAAGTTTATCTGCAATCGTATTTCTAGGTTCCTCAATGCTGCTTTGCAGCCCCATGGGCCATCACAACCTGGAAATGTGACTTTCACTCCACATGATACCCAAAGCCTTACCTGTGATATAGCGTGCGGTTTGCGATTTTACGTTGGCCTTGTTGCTAAGGACGTGTTGTGTCTACGCCTGCATAACAACAATGTGAACGCTAAGGGTGTACGTAGTTGTAGTGGCTCTAAATCCTCGCTTACCTTCTTGTATTATAAAAAAATAAGAAAACGATAAAGCTTTTCAGTTTTATTAAAAAATAAATTATTGTAGTACAACTTGCACCAATAACAACATAATTTTGGTTTTTGTATTGTAACCATAACTCGAAGCTTAGCTTAACAATATAAAATTATCTAGAGGTGCGGGTAGGCTACTATAAGATTAATCGTGAACTCGATGTACAATAAAAGATAGACACACACAATATCAACGCACCAATAGATGCATCTATCTTTAGAAATGTAGTCATATTTTTACTGTACATCAATGTCACTTCAACCACACAAAATAGAGATTCATGCTTTACCAAACGCATGTTTTGTGACCTTAATCTTCACATGAAATAATAAGAAACAAAAATTTTTAATTCATTGCAAAAAAAATAGCATAATTTTTTTACGTTTTCGTGACAATACTTTAAATAATAAATACTTTATTAAGGAAAAAAAATACTTGTTTCGTCACGTTTAGTGTCGAAGAGTTGATGTTTTTATTATTTTTCTTGCGATAATAAGCAAAAATCTCATGAATCCGATAAATTAAAAAAAAAGAGTTGAAGAATAATACATAGAACAATTAAAAGATCACATTTATTGGTGAAGAATAATCAAAAACGGCCTCAAGTGTAGAGCTAATTTTAGAATAAGTTGCAATGCACTGTAAAACAATAACCATAACTGCGAGGTTGTGAATCAATAAAAAAAAAATAAAGACAAATCCAAAAAAGTAACACATTCAACTACTCTGATGGCAGGAATACATTCTATTTCATAGACAAGAAGTAACAATTTCATTAGTAATTTATAATTTGCAATGTGCCAACGAAACCTTACACAGTTTAATTTAAAATTCAATAAATACTCAATACTCGACTTAATAGATCGACTAAACACAATTAATACTAATAGTGACAATTGTAATTAATTCAATTAGTGCGACGAAAACACGTTTCGTCACAATACAAAAAGTGTCGAAATCTTTTCCGTCACAGCCTCTTGCCGAGTAATTTTTCTACGCTCATAACAATCCAAATCAAAAAAAAATATATCATCGAAGTGATTAATCATACCTACGTGATAAATTTTGTGTCAAATTATGATTATTTGCCGTGATAGTGACAAAAGAGACAGTGACATATCGTCTCGTATCAGTCCTACTCGACTACTTATTGCTCCAAAGGTCACGCGTCGAAGGCTTTTACGCCACAGCTATTTGTCGCTTACGATAAAACCAAGAAAATATCAAATCACTATCAGTAACTATACGCTACGTTTATTATCAATAGTATTTAATTGACTACAAAAGAAACGGCCGTTCCTTTATTTATTGCAATTCTAACGTCTCAACAATCATTCCGTACTTTTTTAGCTTGTTGTACAAAAATTACGTAAAATATTTTTAATCTTGTCATGTTTTTGTTGCAATTTACTAATTGCAAACTTTATACTAAATTATAATCTTGATACAATGAAGGCATAGATTGCGATCATATTACACAGATCGCAATATAAATGATTGTGGAAAGTTACATTACTTTTAGAACCCGTCAAATGAAAGATGAACAGTGTTTCTTAAGACTTGTCTTATTCTGAGTGATAAATATTAATAACATAATGGCGAGTATGTATGGAATTTGTTAAATCGTCCACTATCACACTTTTAGACCGATTTATTTAATTTTACACCTGTAGAAAACATGTTATGTGTATACGGCTTAACGTTTCAAAAACCTTAAAAGCTTTTGACTATCTTTATAATTTATGATCAACTAAATCATTTAACAATGCTTATGATTTCATATTCATACATTGCAGATAACATAATACATTCAAATGTCTTGCATTAACGTTTAACATATAGGATGTGCTCAGGGAAAATTCGTCATTGCGTTTCTTAAAATTCACATTTCTGCTGGCTGCACATAGCAATATAAACTCTCTGAATGCATACTTTTAGCTTCAGTTTCCCATAGCACATGCTATTTAGATAAATGGACATTGCAGTGTTCGTCAAACACGTGTTACAAAATCTCCGTCACTAAGTACAGTGACCGCGGTCAGCTCCGTTATTCCAGTTGTTTGTACATGTCCTCTATCTGCGGCTTGAAGTAGCTTTTGATCTCGGGTCGCTTTGCCTTCATTGTGGGGGTCAGCAGGCCGTTCTGTACTGAGAAGGGGTCTGGGTGTAGGTAGATGTCTTTGACCTGCGAAGCAATCATTCGTCTATGAGTTTCGGGTGAGACTTGCGAAGTTATGGTCTCGATAAAAATAATCTTGAAATAAAAGTTGACGTTTTTTTTTTAATTTACTCCTTAACAACCAATATAAGGTCCGGGGTAAATGTGCAGGATATAATATAGTGCACAGGTGTGCGCGCAAATACAAGCGCACTCTAATATTCCGATGGGACGGCAGTCCGACACGAACGGAGAGAAATCAGACGCAGCACCGACGGCATAATGTGTTTTTAGAAGCGCGGGGGTGTAACGCCGCCAACTTCCTGACTCCGGACTGTTATTAGAAATTGAAAAATCCCAATAACATTTTTTTGTTCGACCCGGGATTCGAACCCGAGATCTCACGTCTGTATTTGCACTTGATTACCACTGGACCAAGAGATAACCATGTACGATAGCGTGTACTGCGTCGTTGGCTACCGACTGACCTGCTCGAAGGTCTTGAGCCCCGCGTTCTTGCCCCACTGCAGCATGTCTTCCATGATGGTGCTCTTCACCAGCGGGTTCTCGCACAGCGCCGACAGCGTGCCCTTAATACCGTGCTCCAGCGCCCAGCACTTGATCACGTCGACATCTGGCACCACCACCGCCACTATACACGACTGGAAACATTCGCACGTTTTAAATAAACTCACTATATAGTATAAAACAAAGTCTCTTTCCGCCGTCTGTGTGTATACAGACCCACATTTTAATATTACACAAAAGATTTTGATGGGGTTTTTTTAATAGATATATCGATTCAGGATGAAGGTTTATAAGTATAGTATAATAACATCCATTATGTAGTGGATGAAATCCACGCGAGTGAAAATGCCGGCGGAAGCTGGTAAAAAATAAAATAAAAATCATTTATTTTCAGACCGTGGTCCATAGAAGTTAGTATTATTACAAACAGCATAAAACGAACGTTAGTACCTATTTAGTACTATCAAAAAGAAATACATATAAGAGGGCACCGACCCCGCTTTTTATTCAAATTTGTGTTGTGACAGTGAGCGAATTTCCACGGGCGTGGGTCATCCAACGGCTCCGAACGCTCACCATAAACGATGAAAATAAATTGTGTGCTTTAGACCACACAACTGAAGTAAAACTTATTAATTTTTATTTTTTTTAAATACAAAAAAGTTTCACTTAAATCGAATTTGAATTTTGAATTTGAATGACAACTTCCTTTACTCTCTCTCTAGTCAGCTTACGCCCCAAGCCTAGCGCGCGTATAGAAGTTTTACTCCAAAAAAAAAATAATCAAGAGTAGTCGATAGGCTTACCTTTAATGATTCGCCATGAACGAACACTTGGTCGACGTACTGACTCCTTGCGTATATGTTTTCAATTTTCTCAGGAACTATGTATTCACCCTGCGACAGCTTGAATATGTGTTTTCTTCTGTCGATGATTTTCAGCGTGCCGTTCTGAAATAATCAAATGTTCTCTATAACAATACAAAGTTTTTATTGATTATAATTAGTTAAGTTATGTTTGCATGCCTATGTGTCCAAGCAATACATCTTTCAAATGATGGTTGCCTAGAAAAAATCGCTTTAAAGCGATAAGGCCACCTATTGTGCATTAAATACTATATATAATTGTAAGAACATTTTTTTTTTGGTTTGGTGTGCAATAAAGCATTATTTATGTAGCGTACCTCTACAAGTGTACAAGCACACGTACATAGGAATACCTATGCAATATACAATAATAAGTAAGTCACAGGCCGGACATGTGAGCCAGTCGTCCCTCTCCCGTGTTATAGAGTAGATCAATATTAATTTTGTAATTCATAAGTAACAATATAATCATAACTATCAATTTGGACTTTTCTTTATCTCACCAGATAAATTAGACTAAAATAATCATAACACTATTTTTTTTTGTTTTTTAACAATAGTTTAATATAAAATATTTATTGCCTACAGAAATTTAAAAAATCTGTAATTAATCCATTTGAATGTACTTCGAATCCGGAATAGTAAAGAATCAATCACTTCCATAGGATTAAGTACAAATAGTTCCTAGCTGTTGCATAGCATCTGAACGAGAGGCGCTACCGTGTCTGTGGCTCTCTGTGTAATGAGAGGGTAGCTATCCCATCACAGTGCGTCGGTTTGTATTGGCCCGTATGGCCCCCTGGCGGTGTACTCAAGGGCAGCAACACTCCTCACTGGCCCCCTTACACAAATAGCGGAGTACTCACGGGCCCCCTCACGTCACAAAAACGTGTACTCACAGTCAGCCACTCGCCTCACTAACCCCCTTGCACAAAAGTCCGTCTACTCACCGGCAGCCACTTGCCGACGTCACCGGTGTGGTGCCAGCCGTCCTGGTCTATCACCTCCCGCGTCTTCTCCATCTCCCTGAAGTAGCCCTTGAACACGTTCGCTCCCTTCACGCACACCTCGCCCTGGTTCTGCGCCGCATAGTACTCCATCTCGGGGACATCCACCAACTGAGGAAAGATTTAAATTAGCCAATGACAAATGTACCTAGTCATATCTCTACCTTGTCTATCTTGTTTCACTCATCACAATCAAGCAAACAAGATTAGGCATATCCGAATTTAGGCTAACTATTTCATCGTCAGGCTGGTAAGGTCGATGAATTCGAGGATGCTGGCAGTTATCCGAGCAAGGGGAGGAAACACTACATATTGATAAAAAACTTTTTCATTATTTTTTCATTTATTCTTTCTTTATTTTTTCATTCATTTTATCATTACCAACGATAATACACAACTGTAAAACGACAGTTCATTGTAAAATGCATATTATACACTTAATAAATTGATTAATCCCAATTAATTTTCAATCATTTTAATCGTTACATATGCACTTTCTGCAAGTATAACTTTTGTAGCTATACGTTTTATACTTTTTGAGAAAATCCAATGATAGTTATTAGGTAGCGGGTGGCCCGGTTTATTTGCTGTCCAGTGTATATTGATAAATTATTGCTTCAATTTATTACTGAGGACTAATACCTATATAACAAAAAGTTTCATCAAATCCGTCCAGTAGTTTTTGCGTGAAAGCCGCACAAGACATCGACAATGACGTCTTCTACATTTTATTATATTATTATGTATAGATAGAGTTACGTCACTGTTGCTTTAAGAAGGAAAGTGGATATTTAATTACAGCTGTTTATTAAATATTTAATACTTAGTGCAATGCTGTTTTGACGCGGCGAGGAACCCCTCGCTGTCATGTTACAGCCATAAAGTGACAGTTATTTTGTTGTCTCATTCACTTTGGTGTCTCATTCATTTTGGTTTGTGAGCTTACGATGGCACGTTAGATAAGGCATTATCTCTTGGACGGATGTTTAGTTTCAGTAGCCACTATTACGCCCTGCGCAGACGAGCGATTTTTGTTCGCGGACATAAAATGTATGCAAAATACCGCGTACTTTTAAACTCTCGTTTGCGTTACTCGTTACAGTTGTAAGCGATCTATTTACCGGAGAAAAAAGTCCGCGGACAAAAATGCCGTGTTTGCGCTGGCCTTTATGCTACAAAGAACTCACCTTCACTTTACAACAAGCGACGGGAGGCCCGACGTGTTCGGGCACGTGGTCGCCCTGGACCGTGAGGGTCACCGGCGCGGTGCACTCCGTCTGCCCGTAGCCCTCCACGATCTGCGGAATGTCGTACCGGTGTTACAATCAGTAGGGAATAGGTACAGGAAATGGTGTTGTATAGTTGATGGTGATTGGTGGGTATTATCACTTCTTGAAGGAAATTCATTTTTTTATGGAACAGGGGTCGTACAGCTTCAGCTTGAGATCTGAATATACTCCTAGATGTCTAGTGGTGAGCAAGTTCAACTGCAGACGTGAGGTCCCGGGTTTGAATCCCGGGTCGGACCAAAAAGTGTTATTGGAATTTTTCAATTCCTAATGACAGTTCGGATTCAGGAAGTTTAATAAATATATCTGTGGACTTATCACACTACGTTAGTCTGGCCGCGTGCTAAGAGCCTGTCCACATTAAGCGAATCACGCGCGTATCGTGACGCGGGCAGACGCTCGCGCGTTGCCGATGTACCAGGACTCACTCCCGTGAACCCCCCCGTCCCCTCGCACGGAGAGCACCGGCCTCCGGTCGTGTCGCACTGCTGTCCCATCGGAATATGAGAATGAGGGAACAGAGAGTGCACTTGTGCACTATAATATGTACTGCACAGATGGCTCGTCCAAATTAGATGGCCGCCGTAGCCGACATAGCCTAGAAGGACATTATCAGATGTGACCACAGGAGATGAATTAGAAGACAGTGCTTCCTACGATTGTTAAATAAATAATTAAATGCGCTAACAATATTAAAATACGCTTAATATTCAGTATATTACTAGACTACATAGTGATGAGAATGGTAACGTTTTATTGGACAAGAAACCGAACAAAAATTCCATTCCACACCGTATCAAAGTGAAATCAAAATGCTTTTCTTATTTAATTATATCTTAGCCAAAATAAATGTTT
>LUGF01038805.1:82830-97245 GCA_001625245.1 Calycopis cecrops | reverse complement strand
GGAATGTGTGCCGTAGGTAACTAGAGTTACAAAGTACCATCTTGTACTTCAGAACTAAAGTACCATCGTATGCATCAGTACTAAAGTACCATCTAGTACCTCAGTACTAAAGTGTCATCTTGACTAACTTCACCAAGAAAGTTGTATTTCAAAATATACCCTGATAATCGCTTGTTGTTAGGCTAATAAGCAATATATTTTATTGGAACCGCTACTAGTTTTTATTATGAACTCAATTTACCTATTTTAATTTAAAATTATTGCAGCCAATATCAAAGTAGCTGAATAGATCCTGAATTACTGCATATCTACACAGGTAAATTCCCAACTGATATTCAATGTAAATTAGCAAGAAAACACGCGAAGTAAAAAAAATAGGTCAAAATGTACACGCTGTCTCAATGCGGGCTGGCAATTTCTAAAAACCTTTTTACAAAACCTTTTCAATGGCGAAACTGAGGAAGATACAGAAACAAGTGTTGCAACCTTTTTGTATCTATTTATAATAGTAAAAAACAAACGTTATTTTAATTATATACACACAATTGCAACTCTCAACAAAGGGAAATTGAAAAAGAAAGAAAATGATAGACATAAAAGAAATTAAGATAGGAAGAAAAAGAAGTTAACTTTAACAGACTACAAGTCTGTAAACTTAAAGATATTTTAAATTTTCTTATTTAAATTTCATGTAGAAGGCGTATAATATGGTAAAAATAGGAATATATTATTATATTTACTTACTATATTATACTTTCTTCAATCACCGGAAAAGTGATATTGAAAATTTAAGTGGCAAGTATAATTACATGATAATAAAAAAACAGATCAACAAAATGCGTAATTTTGCATAAAGTAGCATCATAAACAACGCATATATACAAACAAATACCTCATAATACATGATATTATGTAGCAAAATAGTACAGCGGCTGAAAACTGAAAACCCTTGAATGGACTTAACAACATAGAGTAAGACAATTCATTTATTGAATTTTACAGAAAAAGAGAAAAGAAAAACCAAAAAAATAAAATTAGCTATGTTACACCACCACCTTTGACTGCATTCTGCTGGTTACATAATTGTACCCGCTTGCCTGAAAGAGATCGCTTGCAATTACTTTTTTATCCGACTGTAAGAAGGAGGGTAATAATCTTAGAGCGTATGTGTGTATGTATGTTAGATTCTTATGTTTCCTGGTATAGCGTGAATAGCTTGACTCACTTAACACGTCAGTATGATGTTTTTAGAACCGTTTTCGGGTCTGAACACGCAATTTAATTTCTTTATGGTGACTGAAGGTTAAATTTTATTTTATATATGTTAAGTTAATATAAAAATGTTAGCAACGGCCTCAAATATCTCTCTGATTAAAATAAATCTAGCTACACCTGTCGCGAAATACGTCAGGACGTCATTTTGTACACACGTAAGAATAGACATATGAAAAAGCCAATGAATGGATTACTCAGTCTCTTTGCCGTGGCGCATTTTCGTTTTAGTTTAGCAAACTACCAGCTCCCCTTTTTTACAAACGGATAAATAGTCTTTCTCTGAAAGTACTGACTATCGGTACAAAATACATTACTACTCGGCCGCGTTAACATGGCACCTGGCTTTTGATGTAAAAGACAAGTAGCGTTAGCATCACAGTTTTTTTTAAATTTCTTGTTACTTAAAAAAAAATATTTGTTATTGTTTTTTTTTAGTTTTTAGTAGTTTTAGTTTTTGTTTTAACAGTTAGGTTTGTACGTTTCATTTTGTAACAGCTACCTACATAAATTTATTATTAGAGACAGTGCGTTCTCCAAATTTAACACAAATGTTCACGCTTGAACATAATCGCGCATCATCACCGGATGGGGCAGCAGCGTTGCTGACTCTTTAAGACGCACACTAGTATACTATATTTGTACGTATATAGATCCACACTAATAATAATGTATTGTATATAATGTAATCTTTATATGAATAAATTCTCTTTTACTTTTGACAATGATTTAACAAGAGAAGCAATACAATCAATAACAGACTGGAGAAAAGAGGTCAATCATGTTAGAAAACTGGAAGAAGAGTATTGGGCTAAAGATCGGCTTCAAGAAATTCATCAAAGAGAGGTTATTATTATTATATTGACGAATCACTTGGAGGTGATAAATGCTCTGAGGGTGATATCGAGGACGACGAAATTGAAAGCTCTGTTATGTCTGGCATAGAAGAATTAGATTATGATTAATTGATAAAAATTATGATAATTATCCTACAAATATTTTAAATGTGAATGTGTGATTGTTTGTACGCTATCACGCAAAAACTAGTCAACCGATCATTATAAAACTTTGGAACACATATTCCTAGAGGTGTTAGAAATGACATAGCATGCTTTTTATCAAAAAAAAAATAATTAGAAGGGTCAAAAAAATTGCAGTGGCAGATATTAGAATTCTATTTTTATGTTAGTTTATTTTATTATTTTTTCTATTTTGTGTTATTATTTATTATTAGTGTAGGTACAAATGCACTGCCCTTCTTTCTCCTCCCACCTCCATGGGCCACCTGCTACTTATCTCTTTTTTTTTCTGTCTTTCTGACTGATCGATATTTTTGTCAACCACCCTTTGTTTTATTAAATTCCAGATATGTTCGATTGGATTTAAGCTGCAGTGGTAAGGTGGCAGACGTACGACTTCGTGGCTATTGTCTCTCCATAATTCATCTACCACATATTTTTTTAAGTTTATTTATTTTTATCAATTGGTATAATTCTGGTTTGGTAATTGTGGCATCATAATTTATATTATTTTTTGTTAGCCAGCTTCGCATCTCAGTCTTCAGTGACGACTGGCATGGATTTTTTTCCGATTGTGTCGAATGGTACGAAGCGTAAAGCCGTATTCTCCACATGCATGAGCGTGAATTGAATCCATTTGAATCGAATGTCCATTGATATTTAGAAATTGAAGGGCTTCAACAAATAAATGTATATTATATAATTCCTTATAAGTTTTGTTTCTCTATCTCCTGTATTAAATCTGTCCCTCCGTCCGGTGTAAGCCACAGCAGTAAGCTCATAACAAAGGCTTAGCACAAAATAAATGTTGATATAATATCATATACTTAAAAAAAAATAACTTTTATATGTAAGTATTTTTTTTCACTCAGTACTATAAACGTCATCAATTGATCCAGGTGTCATGTTAACGCGGCCGAGTAGTAACTGTACCCTAGAAACTCTTTTTTTTTTTAGGTAGAACTATGCTAAGACAGAAGGTCAGTGCAGCTTCATTGATATGAGAGGAGAGCACACTGGGGAGCTCAAGCCTCTGTATTTGTGGTCTAGAAACTCGTCTGCCCCATTACGTAGTGATGCAAATTATAGTTTATCGCAACGGAAACGCTCTAAAAGGCTGTGATAGCAGTTACATATGTATTGTTTACTTTCAAATCGCCCGGGCGGCTGTGCTTCAATTAATTTTGTTTATTATTGATTTATTACAATTTACAATTCCTGTATTTACAGCTATATAGCCAACACATCTACACATATAATAAAATCGTAAGAAAGCCAAAACTGTACATTGAATATTTTTTAAAACAATACTTGGGGTGCGATGGGAACAATACATGGGATGATTTTCTATTTTCCACGGGAATGAAATTTACGTGGGTGAAATCGCGTTGCGCAGCTAGTAAATAATATGTTTGCTTTTTTGTATCCATATATTATTTAAATAACAATCCAAACTTGTTTCTTCTTTCTACACTTAGTCGCATCGTAGAAGGAATCGAGGTTTCGAACGACGAGACGCAGTGAATGGGTTGAAAGAAAATGCTAACGTATGTATTTTCTTATCCATTAATCATGTCCGTATTGATATATTTTGGGGTAATAAGTTTTTACTACACGGCAACTCTCACTAAGCGCACACATGTTTTGCAGTTTTCAAAAAACTGGCTTCATTTCACTGTTGAGAACGCTCCGTCTATACTTTTTATTAAGTCTATGATGGAACTCGAAAATTTACTTCTTATTATTAACAAGCAATAAGTGATAACTACTGTTGCTGATTTAAAATATTAGGGGTATCGAGTAAAATTTCCGTGTCATTCGAAAGTAGTGGGTAATAATAAAACTTCGGGTACTTTTAATAATTTATGACATCAGGACAACAGTGTCGTCTGAGTCTACCCGCAACGATGGTTGGTGATAAACAACTGAAACGTCGGCACTGTAAGAGGCCTAATGAGTCGTGATACTCAATGTATTTTCTAAGATAAAATTTAATTTATTTATTCGAAATTTACAATCACGACAAACAAAAATTTTTTGTGCATTAGTATTTTATGATGTTTTGAATACAGCACGATACAAGTGGATTAATTAAGCATTTTACGCGTACTTAATCCTTTAATACATCTGGCGATTAACACGCTAGCAAAAAGGTTAGGCTAGCGGTAAAACTAAATAAATAAAGCTATAATAATAAGCACGACTAATAACTATAACAATAATTCTTATATTATTGACATTATAAATGAGAAGAAAGATTTAAAACTAAAAAGTTTATGTTTATGACTTTTTATTCATAAATTAAATGTGAATAACTAGGAATACTATTGTAACTTTATCTTGCTATATCTTAAATTTCATGTTTATAGTGTCAAGTTATACTTGATCGATAAATAATATTAATACTTATTAGGTTGTAAATATTTTTACAGCCTGCGATCCTGGACTTTAATTTCATCACGTTTTGTAATTCGATACTCAAGAACTCAATAAATCGCGTCTGCATTTGTCGTGTTCTCATCAATTGCAATAACTACTAATAAATAATCTTACTTGACTCTTTGACTCCTCTCCGGAAGGTCTCGTACAGGGTCCGAGTGTCATCGTGCAAGTACCGTAGGAACCTCCCGTTTATGGCTTCCTTGTAGAATTTCGATACTCGCACCATTTCTGGTCCCTGTGAAAGAAATTCTTTATTAATATTTATAGCTTGAATATACAAGTAAGATTTTATATACAGTGTGTTGATCTAGTTTTAGATTTACGACCAGTTTCATATAGTCAGATATAAAACCACGACTTACACCTAGTGTTAAGTAGTTAACTTGATATTCATGTATAAAATATGGATCATATAAAAAAAGATATTTTTTAGGAGGATAGTATTCGGATAGCTAAAAATATATGATGTTTTGCTGATCTTCCCATCTTTGGTTAGATGATAATTTGCTATTTAAAATTAGCATACCGACGCACGAAGATCTAAAGGCTATAAGTACATTTAAATTAGGACTTAATCTGTGAAAGTCTACCTGTTTTTCATGCGTACACAGGTTCTGATAAAACACGCATAAATAAATCTGTCATTTCACTGAAGTTCTTTCCCGGTAGTGATAATCTCATTTAGCAAAGACTCTATGGTGATAAGCGTAACAATTAAATATTGCAGCTCGATCAAACATAGATTCAACCCCTTGAGACTCCACTGATCCTACGCAAATAAAATAATCAAAAGGAGCGCCCACGGTATGTCCCTTGGAAACACCCACAACATCACTCTGGAAACTAATAAAGAAAAAAAGTACTTTGTTGTTTTTGCAATGCATTTCTTGTAATATAATGTTGTAATTAGAATGGAAAAAGGAAAAATGGACGCACAACACAGTTAATTCTAGTGTGGGGATCGCGGCAAACTTTTTTTGGTTTCAATAAAATTATAAGTACTTATTTTATTGATAAAATAAATTAAAAACTCTCTCTCACACACAAACAGCTTAGCTAATTAAATAGCTGGAGTGTGTCAATCCCAAACCTATCTCCCTAACCTAGCGCAGTTGCTAGCCGCCTTACAAGCCACAAACAACCTAAGTACATTCCTAGTACATGAGCAAGGCATCTAGCAACAATCCCACCGTCCGACTTACCATACAAAAACGTGTTCGACGTGACTCACTAGAATATTATGCAAATACGAACCAAACGAATATTTGGCCTACTAACAGCGACCCGCGTTACGGTATTTCGGTTTAGAGCTTATTATACACTACACTAAATCCCACTAATATTATAAATGCGAAAGTTTGTATGTTTGTTTCCTTGTTACTCCTTCACACAAAAACTGCTGAAACGATTTTTATAAAATTTGGCACATACATTGAGAGTAACTTTGATTAACACATAGGATAGTTTTTATCCCGAAAATGTTCCTAATGGCTATGGGATGATTTTATATTTTCCACGGGATCGAAATTTACGCGGGTGAAACCGCAGGGCGCAGCTAATCTTATATATAAATTTCTCGTATCACATTGTTAGTTATAATACGCCACCGAAACTGCTCGACCGATTCTCATAAAATTTTGTCTACATATCGGGTCAGGTCGGTCGGTCAGGTCTGAAAATCCGCCATCTATTTTTCATCTCGATATTTCCACGGTATCGAAATTTACGAGGGTAATATCGAAATTTGCGCGGTATTAAGTATATAATAAATGCGCCGTACTGTTTCACCAGCGTAAGTTTTTCGTGGAAATGTGGGGGTAAAATTTTCTTTACGTCTTACGTTTTACGTTTATATTATATATGCATAAGATGTACATGGACTACGGGTCACTGAATATTATAGGCTGTACAGGTGCGCTGCCTTCCTTTCTCGTCTCATCTCTGTGGACCACCGGCTACTTACACACCGCACGAAACGCGACAGCACAGCTCTCACTTTACTCCGGTCTCGTGTAAGATATAAATGACAGGTATATAACATGTTATGTTCTTAACTTCACTTGAAGTAAGAAGTAGTGGCACACTGCATGCTGGCATGCAGCTAAATTGGGCTGGCACGACCGGAGAGGTACCTCTCGCTTACACGACACGGGCTCAAAGTGACAGCTGTGCTGTCGCATTTCGTGCAGTCTGTAAGTAGCCGGACGTGGCTCATGGCGGTGGGAGAAGAAAGGAGGCCAGCGCATCTTCATAGCCTCTACGTAGATGTCTATGGGCGTCGGTGGTCATGAAAATGGCTCCGACTTCTCGTTTGCCCCCAATACTATAAAAAAAAACTGTTATTAAAAAAAATCTAGGCGCATAGATATCATAACATAGATATTATAAACGATGATAATAGTTCTCTCTGAAGTTCGAGATGTCAATTTGGTCGTAAAAATCTGTTGCTGGTGGACTAGCCATTAGGAGTTACGGCTTGGCAATTCTTGAATATGCACATAATTTGTGCACATAAACTAAATGTGTTACCTCAATCACGAAGTTGTAATATTTATTTCTGGTACTAAATATGTTTAACGACGCTGGCAACACCGTAGATATAAACATCATTAATATTTCGTCACATGCTATCCCTATAACCGGCTAGATTTTAGCAAGAGGTAATGTCACGCTTACGAGTGACGCATGGAGTGGAGCAGGAGGGAGGGCAATCTGTACAACCTCTGATGACTATTGTATCGGTGGTCATGTTTTTTTTCCGATTGCTTGTTTGCCGCCTTATCTTTATATATAAAAATTAATGTTTGTATGTTCTTTATAGAATCGTAAACTATACATTTGATCATGTGATGATCTTTAGCAAAGTTGTTGTGCATGAGCTCACGATGGTTTCTGAGTTGGTACGACCAATTTTCGACAGATGGCGCCACGCGTAGCAAGGCACGCAGAGTACAGCTAGTACTTCATAAAAATATAAGTACACCATGGAAGAATCCATAAGTATATGACACATGAAGGTCAAGATGAGCTCCGTGAGCGCCAGCGACAGCCGCACGTTATGCGGCCGTATATTTTTACCACGCGGTGACATAACACGCACATTGTCCCCGTTATTTTGGGACGATGTAAGGCACCTCTGCACGCCGCGTAGTAAATCGGAAATCGAAACGACGGAGGTAAACACCAGGATAAGTGACGTCATTTGACCGTTTTTTTCGGGTTGGTAAGAGGTAATGCCACGCTTCATGCATACGTACAGCCGAATTGGGCCGACACGACTGGGGAGGTACCCTTAAGCGACACCGGCGTGAAGTGACAGCTGTGCTGTCGAGTTTCGTGCGGTGTGCGAGTGGCCGGAGGTCCAGGTAGGAGGGAGGTGGATGTAAGGTCATCTAGGTAAGATCATCTAGGTATATCTTTTTAGTCATGATAATGACTGCTCGTTTGTCTTATTATACTATAAAAAAAGGAAAAGTCTCAAACACCGTGCTTTTACGTTCTTCGTACGTTCCTTATGCCTATAAGGCGTAGGTTACTAAAATGAATGATTTAAGTCAATATTGAGTCAAAATGATCACGTATCAGACTTATATCTTGCTGTATTGTAAAGCAATATAATATATTGTTTTACAATTCAAAATATTGTTCCTGTGAAAATTGAATAGCAACTAATAAATTAGGAAATATAAAAAAATACTCTGAAAAAAATACTCTGAAAACTGACACACTCAATCAAAGTAAAGAAGAACAAAAGTGAAGATTTAATTCTACCGTTGGTTCTGTTATATCGTAGTAGACCAACATCATCATTTTTTAAACGCCCGTGAAAATTCACAATACGAAATAATGATTAATTATTTTTTTCATTCCCACACCCGTCCAACTACGTCACGTGCGTCTAAAAATAACGGGTATTTCTAAAGTATGTGACATTGCACGTGGATTTGGCCGACGCCCTGCTTCCGTGTAACGTGGTTTGTCAAATCACCAGCCCGTAAGTATTTAGGTAAAAGTTTTTTTTTATAGTATAGGAGGGCAAACGAGCAGCCGGAGCCATTTTCATGACTACCGATGCCCACAAACATCCGTATAGAGGCTATACAGATGCGCTGCCCTCCTTTCTTCTCCCACCTCTATGGGCCACCGGCTACTTACACACCGCACGAAACGCGACAGCACAGCTGTCACTTTACGCCGGTCTCGTGTAAGCGAGAGGTACCCCCAGGTCGTGCCCGCCCAAATGGACTGCATGCTTGCATGCAGTGCGGCACTACCTCTTACCAAAAGTAGTAATATATTATTAAATTAGAGGTACCTCTCGCTTACACGGTACCGGCGTAAAGTAACAGTGTGCTGTTGCGTTTCAGGTTGTATCAGGTGACCCATTAAGGAGAAGGATCTGGGCAATTGTATGCGGACGACTATGCGGGCGGGTAATCATGAAAATGGCTCCGATTGCTCGTTTGCCATCGAATACTACACAATTAGATGAATATTTATACAAAAACAAAACGGGTTAACAACAAAATGTTAAGTATAAATGCCAATAACAGTGCTCGTTCGCTCTTGATTAATCAAAACCTTGCTTTTTAATTGTTTTGTAAGTGGACATTTTTATATAGTAGGTATAAGGGGGCAAACGAGTAGTCGGAGTTATTGTCATGACTGCTCTGAAGTTATTCAAAAGATACGATGACAAGTAGGTACAAAATGTCATTTAGAAAGTGTAAAATATGAATTTTCGTTATTATTCAAAGGACATAAAGACTATTTTATGGAGTTTTGAGCTGGGAAAATTTGTAAGAGGTAGTGCCACGCTGCATTCATGCATGTAGCCGAAAAAAACATCTGATTAGAAGTCTAAATTACCCAACTTATTTGCGTGTTTGAAAAAAAAACTTTTTTTATCTTGTGTTTAAGATTGGTATTTGTATCGATACATACACCATGTATGCATCTTAAACACAAGATAAATGAAGTTTTTCTTTTTGTTTAGAGGGCAAACGAGCAGTCGGAGCCATTTTTTGTCTACCGACGTCCATAGACATACGCATACAGATAACGAGATGCGGTGCACTCTTTCCTCCTTCCACCTCCATGGGCCACCGGCTAATTACAAACCGAACGAAACCCGACAGCACAGCTCTCACTTTATGCCGGTTTTTTGTAAGCGAGAGATACCTCCCCATGTAGCGTGGCACTACCTCTTCCAAATAGCAACATATTAATCAATAGCATTTTTTTTTTATGGTATAGGGGGGCAAACGAGCAGTCGGAGCCATTTTCATGACTGCCGACGCCCATAGACATCCGAATAGAAAGTACACAGATGCGCTGCCCTCCTTTCTCCTCCCACCTCCATAGGCCACCGACTACTTACACACCGCACGAAACGCGACAACATAACTGCCCCTTTACGCCGGTCTCGTGTAAGCGCGAGGTACCTCCCCGGTCGTGCCGGCCCAAGTCGGCTGCATGCAAGTATGCAGTGTGGCACTACCTCTTATTTTAATATCATCATTCCGTTGTTTAAAAAAAGAACAAAATTATGAGCATAGAAGCATCTGACGAAGATAATTGTCTTCACAACGTATCTCTGTTGCTACAGAGATATCAACTGATGAACATAGTCATGAAAATCTTGCTGGTTGATAGGCCATTAGGAGCTACGGCTTGGCAAGTCAACCAGCCACACATAAACCAAATGTGTTGCCTTAATTACGAAGTTATAATATTTATCGCTGGTATTAAATTTATTAAACGGCCACTGGCAACACTGAAGATATAAATGCCGTTATTATATCGTCACATGCTGTCAACACAGTTGTAAATAAACGAATTCTAGTTAAGGCGGCATTTCGTGTTAAGGATCACTCGCCGTACCGCGAACTCTCTTCGATAATTTATTGAAAGTGTACGAAATGATTCATGTTTTTTTTATAATAATAATAATAATGTCCTCCCAGCCGATTTCGGCTACGGCGGCCGTCTCTATAGAGACGAGCCAGATGCGCAGGACATATTATAGTGCACAAGTGTGCGCGCAGACACAAGTGCACTCTCTATTCCCTCATTCTCATATTCCGATGGGACGGCAATCCGACACGACCGGTGAGAAATCAGGCACAGGACCGACGGCTTAACGTGCTCTCCGAGGCACGGGGGTGTACCACCGCCAACTTCCTGACTCCGGACTGTTATTAGAAATTGAAAAACCCCAATAACAATTTTTGGTTCGACCCGGGATTCGAACCCAAGACCTCACATCTGTGGTTGAACATGCTTACCACTAGACCACGAGGCAGATTTTATAATATAAGGAGGCTAACGAACAATCGGATTCACGTGCTTATCGACGCCCATAGACATCCGCATAGAGGTTATACAGATGCGTTGTTCTCCTTCCTCCTCCCCATCCACGGGCCACCGGCTACTTACACATCGCACGAAAGGCACAGGCACAAACAGCACTGGTGTCACTCCAACATCGTGTAAGCAAGAGTTACCTCCCCGGTCGTTCCGGCCCGATTCGGCTGCATGCTTTCAGTGTGATCTCTAACTCTATCTCTTACTAAATGTCTTGGCATTATGCATATAAGTAGCTAAAAATACAATTCAGGGAATTGATATGTATGTAGATATCAAAAAAAATGCATAAAGAACTACTCTCTTGTGATTATTAATAAAGGAGTTCTAAATCGTTTAATTATTACATAATTAATAGAAGGAGTGAATCCACAATGTGTATATAAACTAACAAAGTTACTGAAAAATAATTTATAATGAAAAATAAGTTAAGGTAATAGAGACCGAATCGATTTGTTGTATTCAGAAAGGACGAACTGACCGACATACGCCGGGAAAAAAATAACACTGAGGGATAGAATCGAGCTTGTAGGTAGTGAGGAATTGCGTTTTAAAAAATATAGTGCTTTTAAGGTTATTCTAGGTACCGGCAAGACTTTTCTCAAATAAATAGCCACATGGTAAGTGTAATCTGTTGATCTTTCGTACAATCTCTTTTTCTATAGCATAGGAGGCAAACAAGCAGTGGAGTCACCTGATTTAAAGTGATCACCAACGCCCACAGACATCCGTATCACCAGGGGGCTAAAAAATGGTTGCCGACCATAATATAAGGGTAAGCATACCTATGTGATGTACATAGATCATAGATTAGATTTTAAGTTAGTTATAATAAATTCTTCTATAAGTATACAGAAAATAAAACTGTAGATGTCTGTCTGTTTCTTGTGCGGCTTTCGCGCAAAAATTACTGAACGGATTTTGGTGAAACTTTTTTGTTATGTAGAAATTTGTCCTCGGTAACATAATGGCTATAATTTATCAATATATAATGCTGCAGACGGTATTTCGACTTGAAATACACTATTGTAGGAAAAAATAACGGATTGAGAATTCGGCCACATTACATTACACGTTACCATGACAACATATTTTCCAATAATGACAAGAAAATTACGGCTGTCGGGTCAACTAGTAAAGAATAAATAATAAAATCTCTGATGTAAGCAGAACAGATTATGACACATTTTTATATGTAAGAATATTATTGTAACAATACTTTTCATATTTGGTTATAAAATAATGTATAAATGAACGCAAAGATTTTCTGATATTTAAACAGTTATTGAAAACGTATTTAAAATAATTCAAAATTTTACACACTCAAAAACACACTTGTCAATAATATGCTCAGCGTTCAAGATTTATGATTTTTATTGTTTTGTTTTCACAAGTTATATTTGAAATAAATAATTATGTTTTCATCTATCTGTCTATTCCACTTAAGTAAGCCAGTAACAAAGATAAAAACGTAGGAATCTAGACTAGATAACAAAAAAAGAACGAACTAATTTCGCGTAAAACGACTCGCTCTTTGTACATGTGTCGAAGAATGTTGCCTTCAGCGTATTTGTCAATATTACTAGTAGTTCGAGTCAGCTGACTCGGTCCCTTGACTCGTGACAGAGTCTTTGCCAAATTGCTTTTTTACAATTTGTCAGTATAATTTATCGAACACCTTCCGTCAGTAAATTTACTTTTAAAAATATCGTAGTATTACTGAAGTAAAACTTCTTTCTTCAAAAAAAAATCTGACGTGAGCGTTACAAAAATCACACATTGTGGGAGGCCAATGGAAATTGTTATGCAAATCCAAAGTTAAAATTCGATTAAGGTGAAACTTTTTTGTATTTAAAAATATTACATGTTATGTCATTGTACCTATATAAGGTAAGGTAACTACGGTAATGAAAATCAATAAATAAGTTCTACTTCAGTTGTGTGGTCTAAAGCACACACTTTTTCTTTTTATTATAATATTATAGCTTCGCAATCTTATGAATCTGTGTTTGAAATTGTCTTGTCAGTAATTGTAAAATCGGCTGTCCACTCCTCATTTATTAGATGTAAGCAAATGATTTTGTTGTGATTTATTTACACAATTTTTCTATTTTATAATATGCAAACATTAATCCAACCAGTGGCGTAACTACAAGGTGGCAAGTCGGCAAAATGCCACGGGTCCAGCTGGAAGGGGGGTCAGATGAGAATCCAACTAAAAAGCTTCTTTGATCTTCGACTGAACTTTGATGCACACGTTTTCTTTTGCAATTGAACATGGTAAATGACCTTACTTCACGATGTCAAAGAACAAATTATTTGTTTGTATTTATAATACGTTTCATAACATAATTTTATTTCTTTACGCATATTTTGAGGGTTAAGGATGATGTCAATTTCAAAGTTAAGATGGCAACCATATTATTAAGCTAATTTATACGGATGGCGAAAATAAAGTTTCAACTTGTAAAACTATAAACAAAATTTAACTACCAAACGAAGTGAATCAAAAGCACTAGATTAAGCCGAGAAGCATAGTTTATTCTATACACCTGACAAGAACCGAAACAGAAGACCGACCATGGTGGCATGGTATCTTGCAGTTACTCTTGACTTTTCATTTGTTTATCACTGGTTCCCAAGCAGATGTTTGTTGCTTACAGCTTTTAAATCGCCAGGATTAAAAACATTAAGTATAACCGCGATTCAGTCTCTCTCTATTATAAATTGCGCAAATTTAAGAAATCACTCACTCAATTAATTGCATCAAGCGTACTAAAATGTACCACAAATTGCATTAATAAAGTCGAAACACTTCACACTGACCAAAGCTCTTCAGTCGCAGCCGTCGTTTACGGCCGTGTGAGTGATAAACCTCTCCATTTTACTGCCCGAGCAGTAATTACCGAGACAAACGACGAGCGCCTGCGACTGCGCAGATAATAATTATCAGCAACTACTTTTATTTTTATTGTCTACAACCAGTGATTAGACAAGGTCAGGTCTTTGTTAAAATACAGGGAAAGAACGAAAAATACAGGAGACATTTGGTGACAATCTGTAAACGCCGATGTTAATTGGCGTAATTAACATCGGCGTTTACAGATGCGTTGCCTTCCTTCGCCCCATTTCGATTATGGGCCACCGGCTACTCTCAAACAGCGCGAATCGCTACCGATATCATTTGAGCAAGCGGCACCCCTCCGGTCGTATCGCCCTGCATTCGAATACAATGCAGCAAGGCACTATACTCTCATATAACACTAGAGTTTGTGTTTAAATTAAAACAGTTTTTTTACGATATATTGGGGGGGGG
>LUGF01038805.1:68027-78396 GCA_001625245.1 Calycopis cecrops | reverse complement strand
CCCGTGAGGGCCAGCGCCCCCGCCGAGCCTCCCACCATCCATAGGTACTGGTCTATCTCACTTACTGGAACAACACAAACGGCCAATGTTAGGCACTGGTTTCTAAACTAGCAATAAGCTTGATTTTATAGAGACAACATCCCGTCAGATAGATACCTATTATATTAACTCTTTACATTGCCACATCAACGAAATGTATCAATAAATAATAATTAAGTAATAAGACTAAGCAACTAATCAACCAATTTAACGAGCAAAAAAGAATAAATTTTGATAACATTTTTTTTACTTTGTAATATAAAAAGGTCCATGCCCTGTAAATATCAAAAGTATATTTAAAAAAAACTACCATTGAGAGGTAGCATCAATACGACGTCGTCTTACATCTTTATTATACTACAAGTTACAACCCTTAAATATTATGTTCTGAAATATGTCTTTATTCAGAAATTTTTAAAACTTTTCGAACCTTTGATGGGCCATAATTTTTAGAGAGCGCCTCCCAATTAATAAATAATTCTTTATTATATACAAAAATTTAAATACAGGCATTCTTATGCGATAGAAGTTCAAATTATGTACACAAAAGGCGACCTTATTACTTAGATAGCAATATCTTCCACGTCATCATCATCATCATCATCATCTGCCTATTGCAGTCCACTGTTGGACATAGGCCTCTCCCATAGCACGCCACTGGCTTCGATCTTCGGCTAACCTTTCCCACTTCCTGCCCACATATCTTAAACGTAGGCATCTAATATGTTCTGTCGTCTGTAGTTTAGTTAACTTTCAAAACCATGTTCTAAGTGAAACTGCTTTTTTTTGTTACATAGATCGCATCGCAAGTAAATTGTTCAAATCTGTGACATCGGTCTGTATTAAAGCAAAATATTCTTGTTTGTGGACATGTTGAAGATCATTAAAAATGCAAATGACATTTAAGCGTTGCGATCCATCAATCCGAAATGTCTACGCGTCCAAAAATGGATCGACAGCGACAGCGTCCATTACTTGGCGAGGAAAAAAGTAACTTAATGTAAGAGTGCAAGGCCCCTCCTGTCACATCGCTGTTCGAGAACAACGAAACCCAAGAGCCGATATAATTACGTGCAATTGTTCCGTACTGTTGCGTGTTCGTATCAAACTGCGCCTGAAAAAAGGTCATTTTTTCAACAATATTCAACTCGTAGATTCTCCTTGAAGTGCTCCCATCATCCGTATTGTTTGATCGACATTGTTTGCCACTTTAGTTTATTTTATGTTTGTGAAAGTACTACAGAGTACATATATCACAATTTAATAATTATTAATTTCTCATGCTGCTTGTTGCTTGTTTTACAGCAGTTTACAAACTGTACAGGCAAAAAAATGTTTACAGTTCTAGCTGGCTATTGGATCGAAAATGAAAATTGTACTTGCGGATGTGTTCAAGTGATGAGGATATCAGTAGACATATCATGAAGTCACTCAAAAGAGAATCATCAAATGAAATTGAGAGGTAAATAAGACGAAGTTATCCGTAGCTATCGCCAGAGGATAGGCAATCCTTACGTACCTATCACACCAATATGGCATTTAAAGTCGACGCATAATCCTACTAATATTATCACTGGGATAGTTTGTATGTTTGTTTCTTACTCCTTCATGCAAAAACTGGTGAACCGATTTTAATGAAATTTGGCACACATAGAGTAAATTGGATTAACACATAGGATTGTTTTTATTCCGAAAAAGTGTTCCTATAGGATGCCATAGGATGATTTACTATTTTCAACGGGATCGAAATTTAGGTGGGTAACACCGCGGGGCATTAGATAGTTCCTTCATATATTGTGGCTTATTTCTTTTATCGGCCATAACTGGACTATTTCCAGAAATTGACCGATAAGGCTCGTTGATGATGTTGATATCATCGCTATAATATGTTGTATTTGATCTACAACATTTCACTGTTTATCATAATCATACAATCATATCTACATTTACATTGTATTCTTAATTAATTAATTAATCATATGTATAGAATTATAAATTGAAAATATTTTCTTGTTTGTTGTTAGGCTACAAAACTATAGAGCCGATTTTAACAGATTTTAAATATTATATCACTAATAATATAGAAAGCCACATTATGAAGAAGTAACATAAGCTATTTTATTAATTTTTATTTTTGACCCCAATCGTGGGCAAGGGTCAACTAATATTTTGTAATTTAATTCACCAAATTGAGTTAAATTACAAAATATTAGTTGACCCTTGCTTGCTATATACAAACTAAAGGAAAAAACATATTTTCACTACTGTATACAAGATTTTACTCAACTTGGTTGTTAGTATATGAACTAGGCACATTATTCTCCAACAAACAAAGAGCTAACAGCCATCAAGACTCGGAAACATCTCGAACAACTTTCGAGTGGCCGAGCGACTTCCTGATCTATAAACTGGCTGCACTCGGGCTGGTTTAGAAAGTGGACACTGGAGTGCAGGCGGCATCACATTAGCGCGTTTCACGGGATTCTCTCGCGCTTTCCACTGGCACACTTTTGCGGGGCTCGCCTGTGTGCGTTTGTATTGTTGTAGAACCGCATGTGCATACATGCTGCATGCGGTGCGATAGATTTATGGATAACGTACTAAGTTTAACTAAAATTGGCTAGCAAATTTAACCTAGATAAAAACTAAAAAAGTATAAGGGCCGATTTTTGAATCCTCAGATAAAAGATAACTCTGGGAATAAACTATCTCTGTTTCATTTTTTATTTCGTGCGATGGGTATAATTTATTCCTAGGGTTAATTTTTATCTGACGATTGAAAAACCGGCCCTAAAACTGTTAATTTGTAAATATAATGTAAAAAAATGTAATATTATAGTCCAAGTGTCAGTATGTTTGGTGTTTTGTCTGAAATATTTAGACGAATTGAAATTAATATTTCCGAAATTAATTGTACGATTTCTGATAAACTCTGGCAGGATCTTTAACTGACCGGTTACACAAGCGAGTAAGTATTCTACTGGTTTTATAATGTCCATATCTTGTCTTAAGATAAAATGTAAAATTTTGTAAATTAAGAGATAAATTAATTATTAATTGTAACTACGGTAGCTGTATAGGAAGATATAATTTTCGTTTATTTACGCGAATGTTGCTCATGATTACAATAATTCTTTTAACGGATTCTATCGCGTTTGATATAAATATCCACTTATAGAATATGATAGACCAACGAATTAATAGACTAGCTCAATAGATATTATTGATGCTCTTTTTAAACTTTTCACAATTTTACTTATATTGGGGTATACTTTCACAATTTTAACTTTTCACTATTTTACTTATATTGACTTCAAGGGTATCTCCATAGGTCATGGATGCAAAGCTTGCACGCCGTAACCAAATTGAAATTTTGTAGGCGCATCAAGGCCAGATAGAGTGCGCAATGCCAGTTCAGGATTAGGGTCTCGGTTGCAAAAGTAATGTCAAAATCAACTTTATGATTAATAGAAGGGCTGAGATATGCGCAGGCGCTGAAGGTCTCCTCGACCTCGATAACATGTCGTTGAATACCCGGAGGTGATGGTCGATTTCAAAAGTTAAAACCTTGGTGCTCTAATTTCCCCTTATTGTGAATTCAATGAGCGTAACAAGCTTGACTGGCGGCCCTTCAAGGGCTGGCCGCTCGTGCGATAATACAAGCAAGTAACCTTTTATTTTTACAACAATTATTGTATGAAATGTGATAAAACCGCATGCGAGTCGACGTTGAGTGGAAATTTTTATAGCGCAAACATGTGCAAATAAGATGTAGATACGCGGCGTTAAATATTTTTATGCTTCAAGCTTTTAACATTCTGCTTTAGTGTGTCAGATAAAATGTTATAAAATATGGAAATGCTTACACGCGGATAGGACACATTAAATCCCGATTTTGAACTATCGAAATCTAAAATCAATTGTATTAGAAACGAAGCAGTAATTTATAGATGAAATTCAATAAAAAAACTCCAATTGTTTATTTTTTAAAAACCATTTATAATTTTTCAATTCTTTGATTATGTCTAAGTTGTTAAATAAAAGTTCTAGGAAATCAAAAAAGATTAAAAAAAATAAAAAAAAATGTTTGAAAAACCAATTAAAATACCCATTTGCTTTTGAATAATAATCTATTTCCTGATGCGCACACCCTGTCAAATTGTAATATAGTATTCTACTTACAGCTGCTGCATTGCGTCCACCATATAGTCTTCTCTCTAGTTTTAATGTTTTCAGTCTTGTTTTTCTCAGTCTTCAGTTTCCTCTTCAAGCTGCGGTACATTTCCCTAACACTAAACTCAGTCTTTGCATCATTACTCTTAACTTTGTCCTTTTCACTTTCCATCATATTTACTTTATATTCTATCACTGGTTGAGACAATATGTTCTCGCCATCACTAAAGGTCCTAAGTTCAGTTACCTCTCATTTCCGCGTACGATCAGCACGACTGTCATAAAGATATTCAATATCGAATTTTCTTGTGGAATGACTTGAAATCCATAATACTAAAAGGTTTTTATAGTTCGCGAGGGCCTTGTAAGGGTCATTAACACCGGTGTCGATATCACAACGTAATCTAGCTACTGATTTCATCGACCACCTTTTTATTATCTTTTTAAAATATATAGGAGTCACGTTGTCTCGCTTGTTTTATGATTTCACTGCCAATAACTTCTATTGTGGTTATAATTCGGTTCCAAGCATGTGAACAAAATTGAAGGGTGTGTCAGTGATTTCAAAGTAACTCGGCTATTTTTAGGGCGGTGTTATTTTTACCAAATTAAAACCTAAACGACCATTTTAAACATTTCTGCCTGCTTGTCATCCTGTTTATGCTCTTGAATGGATTGATCGATTTGGATGAAACTTTCACTGAATGATAAAGAAGTTTACAAGGCAAGACAAAGGCTACCTTATTTCTAAAACTTGTTCTCTAGACTAGCTATTCACGGGCGACGTTGTCGGTGAATGTCTACTTATTTAAAACAATAATTTAAACTATAACAAAAAGGAAAGTTAATTGCCTGCCGATAATTTATTACATGCATATCATTTATAAGAATTAAACGTCATAATAAGCCTTTCATTAAGCATCATGTTAATTTTGTGAATAGAACCTAGGCGTCAATTAGACGCACCAGATAAACTCCGCCTGCAGTCTAAAGTCTATTTCTGTTGCATGTCTAATGCCTACTGAAACGACCTGTGATGCAATCAATTCTATTTATGTCCATGTTTTGAGCACTGGTGAGCTGTAGGTTATAAACAGTAGTCAATAATCCAGCTAACTTATGCACTGCGCCGTGTGACCCAATATTTCGAAAGTACCGTAGTGGGCGTAAGCTGCAAGTACAACAATATAACGCCTCGTCGTTAAAGAGAGCGGAAGCGGAAAGCGTAGCGGTGCGGAAAGTTTTTCTCGTACCTACGTCGAATGTTCACTCTTTGTCCTTGTAAAGCAGCAGAGAAACAATGCAACGCGGTATGAATTTTTAACATAGGTAGGAGAAAAGTAGTATGTGCAACGTAGGAGCTAAATGTTACGTCTCTTCCCATGTCTTTGCCACCTTCGTCTTTGGCTCGGGTAGCATACACGCGTGAAGTAAAATTTTTCTCTCTTGTAGCACTATCTACTTTTTTCTGCTACGTACACCGAAACTCCTTTAGTCACCAGAACTTTTTCAATAACGTCATATACACGTATATTTAAATCACGTATATATAACGTAATAAATTTCAATACGAAAAGTGCTAATCATGATAGAAATACTAAGAACAGGCACAAACTAGATGTACCACTTCATAGACTCTGCTTGAGTGAAGAATTCCTAAAGATCCCAGTAAGCGTTCAAAAATTTTCATTCAACTAATTAAAAAAAAGTAGTTAATTAACGCTTTTGTGGTAAGGGATGTTACAAAGTAAGTAATAGATTTTATGACAGATACCACACCTTGAGAATAGTACCCTCCTCCCAGGCTACTTCTGTACAAAAATGTAAATTAAATTTTGTATTATATATAATATAATAAGAATGTATTAGTGTATATTTTTAGATAAATCTTTAATTCGTGAGGCCCGCTAAGTTTGTTTCGCCAGTTCTTCTCAGAGCAGGGCTAGAGTTGAACCGGTGTTACATGTAATTTTTTGACGTTCAAAAAACATTTTTTTTTAATTCTATTTTGAATAAAAACATTTTGATTTTGATAAGTGCTATTACGCATATGTACTAGTATTTATTATAGAGAAGAAACGATGCACAAATTTTACAAGTTTTCATTTTACAGTTCAGTACAATTGGACATTATTCTTAGCACAAACTTTTTGAAAAGTGAATGACATGATTTAGTGAAGGCGTCATCAATAGGATAGTTGCAGTTTTTGCAGACGAGACCCACATATAATTGATATACCTCTAATTGAAATTTGCATCAGAATTTAATCCTTGTAAGCTATAAATAAATATTTTTTATTACTGAATATCGCTTCTCGCACGTCAATATGTCATGGGCGTTAAGTGCGGTATAGGAACAAATGCTTTGATTATAAATCGCCGCGTTGAATAACGTCCGGTTATAGACCGTAATTCGTTTAACGACAAATCATAACACAAACCATACTGGACGCTGAACTCACAGTATCACCTCAGCACGATATAACAAAGAAACGTACGATAATGGATATGATTAGCACATTATTGAGTAACTCGAGATAGTTGGGGGCGTTGTTGATAGCGATACATTATTACGTAATAAGTTTACTTACGACGCGAAGATGTGTAAAACACATCCTAGACAAAGTCAAAAGTAAATTATAATGAAATAAATTTAGTTACGAAAATGCTCACATCCTAGGCAAAGTAAAAGGTAAATTATCACGGTATAAGTTTAATTGTGAAAGTGACTAAGACCTGTAGTCTCTAGACTAAGCCAAAAGTAAATTGTTACGGAATAAGTTTACTTGGGAGAGTGACTTCGGCACATATTTGATAAATTAAAAAATTCGTGGTTTATTCAATAAACTCACCTCAAAACAAACTCATTCATCAAAAATGGAAAATATTGTGTTTTTAATTTAATACTGTATGAATTTTTACTGACATCCGGGGGGATAATTTTGATTCGTGCAATCGTTTACTTGTCTTATATCTATTTTGTGTGGCGGTCTCGCACCGGAAGACGGAGTGTTGGACAGCCTCCAACCCCACCGGGTTACCACCACTGACGACTGGGTTGAGGTGGCGGGGAGTCGCTGGATGCAAGTGGCTCGTGACCGTGACCTTTGGAGGAGGCCTGTGTCCAGCAGTGGACGTCCTCCGACTGATGATGATGATGATGATGATGATGATGATGATGATGATGATGATGATGATGATGATGATGATGATGATGATGATGATGATGATGATGATGATAATGATGATGATGTTATTTGATTTTTACACGGCAATCAAAATGAACACCAGAAGAACCCTATACCGGGAACACTTCCTTAGCACCTATTTGAAAGTCACTAGAAAATAGAACGTTCTTATCGCATTGGAAGCTGTCTACTACCGTAAACAACTAGCACTTTGCAAAGTCATTCCTGTTAGTGCATTTATAAATCAAAGGGGCGTTCACCAAAACGAACCATTTGCACGTAACGGTCGCGACAGTGTGCCGATCTGGTTCACGGAGTAATAGAACCACCAGATCATTGTCTTCAATGGCGTACAGTGTTGATATGCCATTGTGATGTTACATTGTTCGTTGGCATTGTTGGAAACAAGGTAAATATTATCGTCACACTACAAAGATACGTTGTTCGATGGTGGAATGCCTCGTGAGTTTTCACTTGGTTTCTAAATGTACGCGAACATCACCCATAATTACATTATAACATAAGACATTTTAACCATTTAAGATTTCCTCTTCCAGAGAAATTTCGTCTTGCCCTAACCAGTCGTAAGTAAGTCAAAAGTTGGAGAAATGCTGAATTGACAATGCAGAACATTTTTTCACATGTTTCTCTCCTTTTTTAAGGAATTAAATTTTTCACTGTGAGGGATAAATGAAAAAATGCGCTTGTATGAGAAAGTGCATTTTTATCATTTATCCCTCGCAGTGAAAAACTTGCATGTCAACCAAAAATACAGAAGTTCAACAGCGAGTACAGTAACTACAGTGCATAAGAATTAGCACTAGCACATGTGCTTGTGTTGTACTCAACGAAACATGCTAGATTTACTCGCTCTCGTATCCAGATGGGTTGCGAGTAGATACAGGTGGCAGCTAAGCAGCTAAAAGTTCGACGGGGGAACAGGCAACAATGTAATCTCTCACCGTGAGAGGTTGCATTGTGGGCCTGTTTCCCCATCGAAGACGTTTACTGCCAAAAAGCCTGTCTAACGTTTCATCCCGCTTTATACGTAATGTTTGCTTATTTACCTATATCCGTACGATCTACATGTGGGCTACCTGTAAGTAACATACATTATAATTAATAATGACATAACTTGTTATTATGCTCGAGAATATAGCTAAGTTCCCAATGTAGCCGTTCCTACTTTTTATTCATTTCTATATTTATTTCTTTCACTTTAATTTGTTTTAAATTTTTTTTGTAAATTTCGATCCCGTGGAAAATAGAAAATCATTCCATAGGAACATTTTTTCGGAATAAAAACTATCCTATGTGTTAATCCAAGTTACCAAATTTCATGGAACCTTCTTCACGCAAAAACTGCTGAACCGATAGTTCAGCAGTTTTTGCGTGAAGGAGTAACAAGCAAACAAACTCACAAAACTAAAAAAAACGAACAAACTTTCGCATTTATGATATTAGTAGGATTACATGGCTTAGATTCTTATAAGGGTTATCTTCTCCCTATAACCGAAAACCTTAACACCCGAGTTGGTCCACGTATATTTTCTATTAAACTGAGGTATATTAACAAATAAGTAATAATAAATAAATAAATAAATAATTAAATTAAAATAAGTAATTTTAGAATAAACGCGACATGCTTGAAGCCCGGTAAGACGTCAAATCGGAGTGTTTCTGTTGCTATTTTATTTGGATACTTCACAACCATTTCTGTTGTGACTTATAATGGGTGCATAATAACTGTTGTGTAGTTTTCAAAATTAAAATTGAGAGGTTCTGACAAGCGCGGGAGTTTTTCCTCGTCAACTTGTCGTATGTATGGCTTGTCGATCCATTATTTCATTGTAATTTTAGCACACCCGAAAGCGGGTTGTATACCCTGTTGACATTCACCCTGTTTCTCTTTCCTCAAAATGGCTACGACTTGACAGATCAATGGGCACGTCACCAAAATCGGTTCTGTCATATCATGGCTGTCATCATCTGTACTATTATCAGATATATGACAAGAGCTTAACAGAGCTGTTGAGTTGGCAGCTGCTGCAGTAGTAGCTACACAACATAGTTTCATAGAAGAGATACTGTTCTCCAGTCTTCCATCTGCTTTTTCTCTCGTTGTGTACGAAGTCGATTCATCGGAATAGGAGTTTATGGAAATAAGAAAGTGCACTTGCATCCGCGCGCACACATTTCACTATATTGTAGGTATTCTGCTTAGTTTGTTAGACCGCTGTAGCAAGGTCCGGAAGCAAACTTTTACAAAAAGTCAGTCAAAACCCAACAAATTTAAAACTTAAAAGTTTTAAGGTAAACTTAAACTTTACTCATTTTTTTAATTTTTTTCAAGAGTATCTCTTTTTAAATTTTGTAAAAGGAAAACTTCTAAAAGGAACTCTCCGAAGTTTGCAATGTTATGCAAGTTTTTTGTGTGTCTAATACATTATTAAAGTAACCAAATCAAAATGTACACGAAAATATCAAATTTCCATCACCTCGAGCATGGCAAAACATTGCACAATTTGAGTTTCATGCGGTTAATTAAATGAATACGTTACGAAATTATAATAATAAATCTAATTATGCTGACGAAACAACCACCGCTTACGGTATTACATACACACTCAAAATATTTGGAAACTAAATTGTCCACGCTATAGGGTTGGCAGATAGCAATTTGCAGAGGATCTAGCGTAGTGTCCAATGGGTGTTGATGTCACATGCTTCGTGTGTAGATTTGGCTATATTGTAGAATTTCCTATGGTTTGCCAAGCCAAGGCCAAGTTCAAGCACGGGCCGTACCGGGAGAAGGGACCCCAAATGCTTCGGATATGATGAACCATGATATTGACCAGTTTAAAGAAGTTATCCTTAAATCGTTATAGAGATGGATCTTTGGCAAAATCGAGTAGTAGGCACTGTCCGGGCCCGCTTTGTATATCTACATAATACAAACTAGACTCGTC
>LUGF01038805.1:45316-59510 GCA_001625245.1 Calycopis cecrops | reverse complement strand
TCAGAAATATTTTTTTTCCATGTAGTGTTTGTATATTTAAAGAAAATTAGTTTGTGGGGCGTCCCCTTTCTACACACTACGCCATTTATTTATTATCGCATTACAAGTTGATATTAATACGTTAAAAAATGATTTCATATTAAAACCAAGTGCTGAGACAAGGAATTAGATAAGCTATACTTATGAAACGACAAATGCTATCTCTATTTTAATCTGATTCATAACGATTAGAGGTGAACGACCTTATTTATTATTCTAAATAAAATGTTTGCTATCGCCGACTATAAATATTGGTGTTACCAGGAAAATGTTTACAAATTCCGTAACGCAAACATACCTTTGGCCCTTTACACATTTCACATTTGTAGACTACAAATACAGGAACAGGGAGACACAAATTCCGCAACCTTATTTAATATGAATGTAAAGCACTAGAGCAAATGCCCAAGGGTTCAAATGTTATAAAGAGCCATATAAAAAAATAAATACCTTACGTTATTTTGAATAAAATTGATTGAAAATTTAAATATTTGAACAAATTTACAAAATATAATAATCGTCAAAAATTACTATTTTACTATGTTACTATTGTCTTTAATTTGCCATATATCTAAGTATAATTTGCATAATAAATATGCGACTAAATTTAAATATCTATTTAAGATTTAAATAAAGTAGCGGTAGATAATGTTAATCTGCCAAACCTAAAATAAATTAACAAATTATACATACAAATTACACATCCTAAAATTTTGGTAATTTAATTTACTTTTTATTTTTTTCGGAACGCCAATATAACAGTCATGAAATATCATCAATCTATGCCTGTAGAATTGTGATTTTTTCAGGCAGTTAATTCTATTATCTCATATGAACATACATTAATCACATACAACATATTCGAAGATCACTGCACGTTTTGGACGTCATGTCAGTAACGGTTGAATAAGAATGCACTTTTATCAGAGAGCAACAGGCGAATCATGTTTCAAGGTTAAGTTCGCATTGTAACAGGGACAGGTTTTGAAAAAGAGGGTTACTCTTGGTACGTATGGAATTACTTAACACCCATGCCATAACTCAACGCGTTTACGATCCTTACTGCTACGCGTTTATCTATCCTTACTAATAAAACAATTATTTTCTTTATTTATAGCTACTAACATTTTTAGCCTTATTTAAAAGGAAATTGCACATACAACCGATGTTTATTTGACATTTAGTTTTAATTAAAGTATGATAAAGACAGTTTGAGGTAATTGAATAAATAATTTAAAGCATAGACCACATCTCTGTTCCTTGAGGCACACCCTAATACAACATGAGATGAAACCGTGTGAAGTTGAAGCATCTATTGAGAAACAGTTATTTATCTATCATAATGTTAATAACCTGTAGCGAATTTGAATAGACGCTTATTTGATAAGGACAATAGTGAATACCTATTATAGCAGGCAATCAAGCAGCGTTTGTGTAAGGGCCAGTAATGACATTAATACCCTTCGCTGTATTTTAATCGTTCTTTGTTGTATAATTTAAGATCCAAAATATTTCGTCAGCAAATAAAATACAGTTAACAGCTACGTTTTACGTTTCGGTAGTACAGTTATTTTACAACGAATTTTATTGTTGTTTCATTCGAACATTTTTATATTTTCAAACTTTTATGTATTGACTGGTATATTTTATTGAATATATTAAAGAAAAACCTTTTACGTATTATAGATTTCAAAAAAATATAAGTGGAATAGATTAAAATATATACTCCAATAGATTTTGAGACCGTATTACAAAAACTATACTCATTTTAATTTCTGTATCTTAATTATGCTACAAACAAATAAACACAAATTAGAAGTAGAACAGCTATTACTAAATATTTATATCTAAAGTATGCGCACAGCCCTTACTTCCATTCATGCGAAAAATAAAGCAATCATAGTCATACAATGAATAGAACAACGAGGCTTTACATACTCGTTTTGACCCACAAACGTCGAGATCAAATTTCAACCATAAAGCGTATGTCGTGATCGCCACGGGCTTGATCTCGATCGTTTACAAACACGCGTTGTTATTAAAATAATGAGAGCCCTTACAGAGTCACTTAAAGTAGCAAAACATAGTGTAACAGTGCACGTTTCGATGTGACAAGAGATTACAAAGGTACACACGAATGGCAGTGAATAATCTCACGTATGCACAAAACATGCATCCTTTAAAGACCTATTTTCCTAACGTATAAACGATTCCATTAGTGATGTTACCTATCTCAACTTATCGATGTTTCCAACTTACAATCACGGTGCAAAAGTGTATTTACAGCCATATTCAAAAGGCCACAATGAAAACACGTTAGCGAAATCTTTATGACACCGCGGACACCTTACTTACGGAATTCGTAAAACACACCGATTCAATTGTTAATCACTTTCTTATCGATACACTTTACACGATGCGCGTGCGCCGGTGGATACGCGCGGCCGTTCGGCCGTCCGAAGCGACAATGCGACTACACATTGCCGCAATGCCTCCCCAGTGTTAGCCTAGCCTCTCTCTTTTAGTTGACATGGGCCGCAACTATTTTCACAAACCCATTATGCTCTTAATGGCATTTCTTTATTCTGCTCGAATGCTAATTAATCATTTTCGCCAGTTTCCAATTAGGAAATATGTTTATTTTACGTAATAACAGAATTGCAACATGTGTAAGTTTGTGTTTTCATATTTGCGCAATCAAAGAAAACAAACAAAGCGCTGTGAAACAAAATATGTTAGCACGGCGATTTTATAGCAATTTCTGTGTTTTTTGTTTTGCTAACGACTTGGTGTATTTTACAGTCGAATGCAGTTTTATTCGTGTAGTTTCTTCAAGAAATACAGGGAAAAGGGGCCATCAATTGAATTCAAACTGATCTCCTTAGTGTATGAACGTTCGTCGTTCGCAAATCTATTGTATATGCGTTGTTAGAAAGAGTCAATACCCCTGTTTTGCAATCCAGAATACATAAAACAACAAATATTATAGTATACAATAAAATATTACAATCGTATCTTCTTTCCATTGTTCTGTACTCCCAACTTATATACCATGCGTAGATAACTTAAGTCTATCAATTAGATCTAGACTACGTTCTTGGGACTACTATACCTAAGTTCCTACAACAAAATTAAGGAGGCTAGTCAAAAGAGAACAACACATGACCAACTCCTCTTTTAAGTTTTCTACATCTTTCATTCTTCTTTTAAGAGTACTGTTTTGTTTTTTTCCTCAGGTGATCCGACTGGGCGTTTGCCCTATACGCTACAACAAAATACTACGATAATAACCTTTTAATGGGTCATTATGACGTCAAAACCCGGTTTTTCAGTTGTATAAATAAAAATGCGTAACATTTTGGAAACTTGATTGATGCTAGCGCCCGTTACTTTAAAAGCATTTTAGTGTCAATGCTCCATAACTTAGATGCTAAACTTTACGCAGAAACAAGTTGTACAATTGTTTCTGTTTGTTCGTTGTTTTACTTTGACATCGATTGTAAGAGGTGATGCCACGCAGTAAGAGGTAGTGCCATGCTGAGGGCGATGTGAGGTCCATTGTAGTAGAATTGGACCAGTACTACTGGGTACCTTTCGCTCCCACAGTATCGGCGTCAAGTAATGTTTGTGCTGTAGGGTTTCGTGCGGCGTGTGAGTTTCCTGTGGCCTACGGACAGAGGAGCAGCGCATGTGTATAACGTATACGTGGATGTCTATGGGTGTAGGTAGTACTCAAAATGGGTCCGTGGGATTGTTGCTATGGTAACGTTCAACTGCAGAATTGTCAAGCCCCTTATCGTAAACTCTTTTATTGGTTATCAATAAAATATCATAATTTAACACCTACTTATTATCCTATTCCCGATAAAGACAAAACCAAACACACAAAAATTTGTCCAGGCGTTCTTGAATTATAAGTGGTGTCACTAACACGACTTTTTATGTTTAAATATTTGACATCCATCATTATTTATATCATTTTAAATTATATCCTACTAATATTATAAATGCGAAAGTAAGGATGTTTGTTACTCTTTCACACAAAAACTACTGAACGGATTTTCATGAAACTTTACAGTAATATAGCGCTCATATCAGAATAACATAATAAGTTAAAATTTTGAATCATTTTTTGGAGTCCGAAATTCACGAGGGCGAAGCCGCGGGCGGAAGCTAGTATTCATAAAAGCCGAGTTGATCTGATCAAAAGGGACACTGAAAATAACTGTTTGGATGCGAGTCCAAGCTCGATAACGGTTGATGATGATGATTGTTTGATTTGAAGAGTCGTTCCAGAACAGTCATTCTTCAAAAAAATAAAAAGAATACACATTACTCAAAATAACGTTGCTATAATTTGTTAACTTTTAAATATGTAATAACAAATTATTAGCAATTTAATTCATAACATATTATTAGTAATTTTGTTTATAATGTCTTATTTAAAAATCAGAAAAATTATAGTTTATGATACAGAAACCACCGCTGGTATCGGACCATAGTATAGGTCCATTGCATTGGGACGTCAGGGAATAGACAGGGTACTAGGATCTGTCGCCCCCGAAACCCAGAAAAAGCTGCCACTTTGTCGTGGTGGGGGGCCTGCGTGCCTCTGTGACTCCAAGACTAGTCCGGACAGGCCGAGAACCCATACCGGACAGGCTTGGGAAAGAGGCCAGAGTAAGGGCAGCTCGACTCGGTCCTCCACCCGTTCCTCTGAATCTGCAGAGGCTCGCCGCCCATTGGAACGAGTGCCGGGTCGGATTTGGACATTGTTGGCGTACTCCTATGGCGTACTGGGGCCTGGGGTCAGGACGGGAACCTGAACTCATTGCACGGTTTCCCGTCGTAGTAGGTATTGTTCAGAGGTAGCTGGACAGTCCCCAAGGAGCAATCATAAAGAAATGTTTTTTTTTTCCCGACTATAATTCGAAAATCCGGACATTTTTACGTTCTATCCAGATATTTTAATTCTCTCACCTGGCAACACTTCATCCATCATCGACCGAATTAACTTTACTGGAATCATAAATTTAACGAACACTATTTATTTTAAATAATTCAGCAGCGAATTTATTGAGATATTTAAATTTGAATTTTTTAAATCGTGTTATGGAATAGGACATTGATCTTCGTAACACATCCGTCACAGCTCTCTGCTCCGGATCAGGTCCAACCGGAATAACGTTACGTATTTGTGAATCTCGCGAAAACATTTAATATATATATTTATGGAGAGTTAAATAACATTTATGAACATTTAGAACCAATAAAAACAACATTTTAACGTTAAAATATTTTTTTTTTATAGTATAAAGGGGAAAACGCGCAATCCAAACCATTTTCATGACTACCGCCGTTCATATAATATATCCACATAGAGGCTATACAGATGCGCTGCCCTCCTTTTTCCTCCCACCTCCATGAACCACCGGCTACTTACACACCGCACGAAAGACAGCACAGCTGTCACTTTAGTCCGGTCTCGTGTAAGCGAGAGGTACCTCCCCAGTCGTGCTGGCCCAATTCGGCTGCAAGAAAACATGCATGGCACTACCTCTTACTAAATTATAATAACATATTCATGGACAATAAAATAGCATTTATGAACATTTAAAACCAATAAAACAACATTTAACGTTTAAATAATATAATATCAGAGTAGCTTATTTTTAGATGATTTTTTTAAAGTTTTGTACAACAAACGAGCCAACGCTCGACGGTAGATTTGCAAAGTGTCAAGACGACAAATATTTTGACATATTTTCAAATTTGTTCAATTATTTGGTAGCATGCATCATCTTCCTTCGACGCATTTGTTAAGAAGTCTTATAAAATAAATGTTTGATTTTTTCTCTTTAAATTTTTACAAATTTTCAGACGTTGGATTTATTATTAACACATCGAACTCGAAGATAAAATATGAAACTACTGCCCCATATACTGTTCTTTTTAGGGTTTCGTACCTAAAAGGTAATCGGAACCCTATTACTAAGCGTCGCTGTCCGTCCGTCTGTCACCAGGATGTATCTCATAAACCGTGGTATCTAGAAGGTTGAAATTTTCGCAACTAATGTATTTGCTTTGCCGCTATAACAACAAATACTAAAAATAAAAAAAATAAACACTTGGGCGGGGTGCCCATACAATAATGCTACGGAACCCTTTCGTGTGCGAGTCCGACTCGCACTTGACCAGTTTTATTTATATTATAAATCCTCATGAATGTTTCTTTTTAATTTTCGAATAAAGCAGCAGTATGAATGTTGATTATTGAATATTGTTATTTGAATAAAATATGCGTCACTAGCAGGATACTGATATTCATCCCAATCTCCCACGTCTGCTGGTTTCTAACTCAGTATACCAAAACGGACGAACGATTCAGTGTCATCTGGAGGCGGAACTTTGATAGGCCGTAGCATCGACTTTCCTGTGCGGTTTCAATTGAATTTAACACAGGAAAGTGAAAAAAAAACATGTGTTTAAAATTTTTAAAACTACCTACTTACAAAGAACAAGTATTTTTTTTATTTAATTAGAAAAAAAACATTTTAATCCAACCCAACCAAAATAACACAAACTTCGTCTTCATGACACAAATAAGTATCTTATTAAAAAGTACAGCGCAAGTTTTTTTCTTTATTAGGAAGAGTCCTCGCTGTTGTGATAAACTAAATACCCGCAGGTGAGCTGTCAGCTCGGCGCATATTTGTACTCCTCCAGGTACAGGTCGCGCAATGAGTCTAGAGAGCTCGCCGGAACTGATGGCGAAGTTTGCGCATCTGTACAGTCGCAAATTACGCATCTGCCAGAGCTGACGAGCGTCAGCGGATATATAACTGAAATCTATACTAACATTATGAAGATTTTTTGTTTGTTTGGATCGTATAAGCTCCAACTATCGAATCGATTTTAAACATTCTTCATGTAATAGTAAGCTATATTATCAAGCAGAAACACACTAGTGATGCGACTCGAGAAGGAATTTGCGACTCGAATCACTCGAGTAAGATTGTTCCCTCACTCGAGATATACTCGAGTAAAAATGTCACTCGAGTGTCGAGTTCACTCGGCGACCCAAGTGTACTCGGTGCGCCGAGTTCACTCGGTGACTCGAGTTCACTCGGCAACTCGAGTGCAAGTTCACTCGAGTAGGATTTTTTTACAATCGAGTACGAGTTTGACAAACTGACTCGAGTGACTCGAGTAAAAACATGACTCGAGTCGCATCACTAAAACTACTACTAATATTTTAATGTGAATGTAAGTTTGTTTATTAAGCTTTCACGCCAAAACTACTCAACCAATCATCACGAAACTTGTACAGTTATTCTCAAAGGTACAAGAAAGGACATGGGTACATAAGGTACCTACTTTTTATTAATAAATACGAATGAGAACGAAGCCACGGGTAAAAGCTACTAATATATTTTGTCCAGAGCACGGGTCTGTTTTTCGGATATTTTTTTTTAAATTATTGTGCCATGCACCTGCTGCTATTGCAGTTGCAGCATCTTTTAAAACTTTATTGTTTTTACATAATATTGACTATGTTTTATGTATATTATATTATGTAGTGTATTAAATTATTTATTATGTGTTTGATTTTGTTGTATAATAAGGTTAAATGTATGAAAGTTGTAAATTCTTATGTTTTTTTTGTGTTTAATATGTTGGTACGACCGTGTAGTCATCAGACGGCTCAAGCAGAAGACCGGTGCTGACAGTAATGCCAGCAAATGCTTATGTAAATTGTTAACTAGTATGATTGTGCGAACAAATACATTCTTTCTTTCTTACTTATTCGGTATTATTACCTGGGCTAATGTCACACGCGTCGAAAAATACTCCTCTAAAAGGACAAGACTCGTCGCGCCGCCTGCACCACGGAAGCCAATTACAACTGTTCCGTATGACAACTGGTTGTATTCGGGGCACACGAGGCGCGGGTCAGCGGGACACGCCGCGCCACACCAGCTAATGACATCGCGGGTTTTATTTCAGAGGCAAACGAGCGCCCGTTTGTGGAAAATAATTAATGTGGAAGAAGCGAGAATCTGTAAGGATACATGTGGAGTTCGGCTCGCTCTGAGTACATCATTAGAGAACTGCCATGTAGATTTTTGACATGAAGATGAAGGCATTTGGTAAGAGGTAGTGCCACACTGCATGCTTGCATGCAGTCGAATTGGGTCGGCACTACCGGGGAGGTACCTCTCGCTTACACGAGACTGGCGTAAAGTGACAGCTGTGCTGTCGCGTTTCGTGCGGCGTGTAAGTAGCCGGTGGCCCATGGAGGTGGGAGGAGAAAGGAGGGCATCGTCAGTGGCGTCAGTAAGAGTTGGTAAGAGAAACAATGGCAGTCGTCAAAAAAACATTTTTTTTATAGTACAGGAGGCAAACGAGCAGTCGGATCACCATGAAGGCGATTTCCAATGCCCACAGACATCTGCACACCAGGGGTTTTGCAGTTGCGTTGCCGACCTTTAAGATAAGAGTAGGCTCTTTTCTTGAAGATCCCTGAGTTATATCGGTCCGGAAATACCAAAGGCGGGAGCTATTTCCACGAAGAAGAAGTGCGCGGGATGAAGTCACACTTAAAGCGCATAGTGTCGGACTTCGGATTATCTAGATGGTGCTGATGGAATTTTGAATTTCGACGCGAAGTTCGATAGGTTCCGGTAGATAGTTCCGGTGGTAGATGTAATTTTGACGTTCAAAAAGCAATTTTTTTAATTCGATTTTGAATAAAAATATTTTGATTTTGATAGTGATTGGCACTATTCGCTGATGCTCCATCTCGCGGTTACGCCCGCATGACCCGCATCCCATAATCTGTGTCGTAGCTTTATGGTTTATTACTGTTATGGTGGCGGGAATCGCTGGATGCTAGTGGGCCGTGATCAATGGCCGTGATCTTCTCCATCCACTGCTGGACATGATGATGATAATGATGGTATATAGGCTACTGTCTAGCTCGGTAAATGGGCTATCTAACACAGATAGAAATTTCAAATTGAAACTGTCTCTACTGTGCTTAGTGCATTCAAACAAACGAACAAAATCTTCAACTATATTATAATATGAAAAGATATATAGATAGATTGTAGATTTGTTTTTCATAATTTTGAAACTATATTGTAAAAGGGAAATGTTTTTGTTTTTTGTATCAAATGGGTTTTACAACTACTGGACCGATTTAACCATTATTTCACTAATCGAAAGCCACATTGCAGTAAAGTAGTAACATTGGCTTTATTTTATTACGATTAAATATTTTTTATTTCTGACGCCCTACAAAATGGGCAAGGATCGTATAGTTTTATACAATTTTAAATCACCCGTGATGCATAAGTTCTGCCATCGGTTTTCCAATGACCCTTCAAATTGAACGCGCATATAGACTTAGGTTTTGAAACCTTAGCATATTAGTCTATGCGCTGAAATAAACGAGTGTTTGTGTGAATGTGCTAAATAGTTAGGTCACACTTGTGTAGGTAGTAGGTATGGCGTAGGGATGCGAACGCCCTACTATAAGTTTTATAGTGTAGGTAATAGGTCCTATCCGAAATTTGGATGATTGCTTGCTTTGCTTGACGCGTTGCCCTCGATCCTCCTCCATCCAGGGGCCACCGGCTACTTGTACACGCAAGAAACGCGACAGCACAGTTGTCACTTAACACCGGTTTTGTGTAAGCGAGATGTACCGCTCCGATCGTGTCGGTCCAATTCGGCTACATGCATGCATGCAACGTGGCACTACCTCTTGCTAATATTATACTTTCTCAAGATTCTGAAGTCGCCAAACTAATAGGAAGTAGCGCTACGCTACATTGATTGATTGCAGTGGGTATCCCTGACCCTTTTCCTCCACATGTCTTGAGAGCAGCATGTTGAAAGGGAGAAGAAAAGGAGGGCAATAATTCGTATGCTAATAAGACTGCCGTAGTCGTCAAAGTCTCCAACTGCTCGTTTATCCCCTCGTAATGTAAGAAAGATCTGACTCCTTCCTGAATAACACAATAGGTATAAATTATCTATCTTGTTCATCTTAGTTGATTAGTTATTTAATAAATAATTATATTACGTGTTTTGCGTAATTGAAGTATCTAAAGAATACTTAGTCTAATTTAGTAAGCTAACACAAGCAGCCCGATCGGCAATACCTATTTGTATATGTTATTATGTATGTATGTATACGCATGTTCGATATTACGCTTTAGATTTCCCCAGCTCATCGATCATCCATGCCGTCGCGTCGTTCAAGAATAATAGCAATAAAGTTACGTAAGTCTTCAACATGCTAATGACGTCCACAGACTACGGTATACCGGAGAGGTATACCGTATACGGTAATGTGTAGATATTGGAGATGGGATGGGTATGGGACCTACGCAGATTTAACAGTTGCGAAGGCGGGTGGAAGAAGTGGAAAACCCTGCGTGATATTCGTAGCGTATATGGCTTAATATAGTTTTTGAAAAAAAAATTGACATGCATATCACTGAAACGATGTAAGTTCATCCCTACTCCAAACGGACGAGTAGGGTCGTCACAGCCCTACGTCGGTAGTGTGTGCCGGCATTAACACACCCACACTATACGCGAGCCCGTTTAGCTTCAATATAAATTGTTTTCGTGGGCATAAACTGCGTTTACTGCGCTCGTGCCATTACGTTGCGTTGTGGATTGTAAAATTGTCTCCGCATCAATTGAAGCTTTCTTCACTAACCGACGCACGCCACTTCATCTGCCTTATTTATGAAATGGAGATGTGGTATTTTATTCATTGAAAAAACCCGATTGGGTGTGAGTCAGACTCGTACCGAGGGTTCCGTACCACGGGGAGATATGAGCATTACAACTTACATAACTTGACAAACTTAGATTTGCGCTAGCACACATTTTGCATGTAACGACCTTAAAATTATATAGCTTTAATATAACATAATAAATAACTTAATAATCATTTTGCAAGTTTCAGTTCAGAAAAAAAAACAACTTTCTTCTTGAAGCCTTTATAATATTATTTTAAGTCAACAATAGTACGGTTAAAAGCAGTTTCCTTCCATGCACAACATCATCAGCTGCCGTCCTCAGTATATCCAAGCCGATAAGTTTTAGGATCTGACAGAAAATAGGCTAGATTTATCTCAAAGGCAGGCAACGTTGAAGATCAATACTTTGGATGTCTTTGGGCGGAGTTAGTCATCTGTCATACCTATATCTACCCTCGGTATTTCCGGACCGATACGACCTAGGGATCTTCAAGAAAAGAGTCAATCTTTCCTCAAAGGTCGGCAACGCATCTGTTAGCTACTCAATTTCAAGTTAATAATTTACCAACCATAATCGATAAGACAAAATAAGACAAGTATGCAACAACATAGTATGCAGTGGCCATCAACTAGGTATTTTAAATTACAATTTGTTTACACAAAGCCAAAGTGGGTTGTTGCGATGCGTAATTAAACACCAACAAACATCGCGTTCCAGGTAATATTGCGAAGCAGTAGCGCTAAACGCGTTGTCGTCACGTTTGCAACAGTCAAAACAAACAAGAGCAAGCAAGGTCGTCGAACTAGAACAGTCAATTGGCAAAGGTGCATATCGCTGTATGTGCATGAAACAGAGCTGTAATAGCCAATAAAGATTGATTGGGATTTTAATAGCTGCCGGCATTGAAAAATAGCATTTAGTGTTCCGTGTCTTCGTCGTGAAACTACCAAAACCAAACTTTACATAAATTAGCAAATGTGTATCGGCACGTTATAGACATCTACCCCCTTATATACATAGAATAACTTTATCCAATGTATAACCTAGTAATAAACTGACATCTGTCAAATCCCATATAAAAAACAAATAAAAAGTATGAAATTTGACAGATGTCAGTTTATTACTAGGTTATTACTTGGATAAAGGTATTCTATGTTTATTAATAAGGGGGCTAGTCTTTACACCTTTATTTTGATATCACGGTATTACATTAGGCATTATTTCACGAATGAGTTTCCGGAGGCCCATTGTAGGTGAGGAAGAAGAGAGGACAGCAGGTCTGAATAATAACTACGCGAATGTTAGTCGTTTGTCTTATTATAGAAAAAAACCAACTGAGGCGTAAGCAAAGCCCTTACCATCGTCCCAGCTTACAAACTATAATTTGAAACTAATTAAAACGTCAGACGAATATGCTCGCTGGAAACAAGTTACAGAACACTTAAAGCTTTATTTTCATGCGAGAGCACTTAACAGCGATGCGCTGATACTGTACGGTTAATACATACACGATTTTATTGTTTTATTATAAATCCAATATTAAGTAGTAAAACTACATAGCTGGATATACTTTGCCGGTTCATGTTCTTATTTTAATCTTATACCGACTGACAGCATATGCTAATAGTGTTTAATTTACAATATTGCGACTGGGCTTTAGTGTGATCGCATTTTGAGATAGCAGGATATTATTATCAATAAGCGTTTGACGTGCCGTTGGTGTATGGCAAAAATACTAGAGGTGTCAGAGAGGTTCCTTGAGGAACCCCAACATTTCAATGGCTGAGTTTTAAGCTCTTTTGTATTCGTCCAGCTCTTTAGAGATTAGACATCTGCACGGGATCTCATATACTTATGAAAATGTGATATTTGATATTAGTTATTACAATATCTTATCAGTCGAGTTTAGTATACATCGGCTATCTTGACGACCAGGCTGGCGCAGTGGTACAGGGCTCGGATAAGTGGAGCATGTTGCGCCAGGGGTCGCGGGTTCGATTCCCGCCTAGGTCATGGATGTTTATATATGTATTATAAGTATTTCAATAATAAAAATCTTAAATATATTAAATTTCTTAAATTTATAAAAACATATTAAATATATTCCGTTGTCTAGTACCTGTAACACTAGTTCTTACGGTACTTAGCACGGGGCTAGGCTAACGTGGTGTGATATGTCCACAGATATTTATTTATTTATTTATTTATTTATTATTTCTATGGAAAATAGCAGACTACGCAGGTCAGACCCAAATATGTGCTCAGAAAGTATACTCTCTATTCGATTTCTTTATTCCCTTACTCCCTATTTCCTATTTCGATGGGATGGCACGACTGGAAAAAGCAAGCCACAGGACCGACAACTTAACGTGATGAAATTGATATTATGCACGACATTATCAAGATATTATTTTATTGTTATTATCATATAAATATATGCTATATGCTAGAGACATAAAACTCGTTCTGGAAATTTGGTGTAGGCAATTTGATACTTCAAGCAAAGTGGGTGGGGGACAGCACTATATTTTTATAAAATTTATTTTATGACTCAATTTCATCGATATTTTATTTAAAGTTCGTATTTTAAATAAAATGTATCATTTTTTACGTATTATTGGTTTAGATGTGAATCTAAATAAAGGTAGGTAAATATGTAAGGCATATACCTATGTAAAGCATCAAAAATAAAATGCCACCCATATTAAAATAAAGCCTCTTTTACTGATGAATTTACTGTATTAAAAAATAAAAATAGGTTTATTTGTGAGAGTCTAACATTACCATAGGTACTCAAGAAATAGGAACAAAAATAAAATAAAAAAAAATAAAACATGACAATAAAAGTGAAAAATAAAATTAACATAATATTTTAGGTAGCAGTATATCCCACAAAAAGGTATGACCTCAGTTTAAATTAGGAGCATACCTAACACTGATTTTCAGGCCTACCATGTAATAAATTTCTTTCCGTTCCGGCTAAATTATTTTCATGTTAAAAATTTCGGTTAACGTGGCTTTCTTCATAAACCGGATCATTATTTCAGAATATTACTAATATTGTTTAATAAATTCCTAATGTAACTATTTTATATATTTCATAGGGGACAAACAGACAAATCTATAAACTTGCCGGGTTTCCCCCCACGGCTCCATAATCAAACCTCTCGCAAACATCAATCAGTTTGTAAGAGGTAGTGCCACACTGCATGATTGCATGCTGCCGAATTGGGCCGGCACGACCGAGGAGGTACCTCTCGCTTACACGAGACCGGCGTGAAGTGACAGCTGTGCTGTCGCGATTCGTGCGGTGTGTAAGTAGCCGGTGGCCCATGGAGGTGGGAGGAGAAAGGAGGGCAGCGCATCTGTATAG
>LUGF01038805.1:31912-45253 GCA_001625245.1 Calycopis cecrops | reverse complement strand
AAAAAAAAAAAAAAAAAAAAGTTCATGATTGAAACGGTTCACAATTTCTGATATATTGACAGCAATTATCATAATGAATGCTCGCACGTCTGTAGTAGGAAATCGGCGTAAACATATAATTGGGCTGCCAACTGAGATAAATTGGCGTTCGGTACAATGGTATGTAGATCCGTTGGGCAATACATAAGACTATCTAGACTATGATTCACCATCGTTCTCAGACTGATTTAAACGTGCGTAGATCACTGCTGCAGAATCTAATGCGTATTTAATTGTCTGCATTAAACATCGACATCGACAACAAATCGATCCTGGGGAAATAGATTAAATCGCAGTTTTACCTACTATTATGAAAAGAGTCGACACATCTCACAAATTTCACATTTTAAATGTCTACAGGTAGTGTAAGTCGCTTTACATTGATCTGCTCGATTGTGCTCTTCCTTAAAAAATAGTTACAAAGATTTTACACATGAACTTTCTAAAGAAAGGATGAGTCTACCGTTTAGATCATTTTCTAAATTATCTAAGGTAAGTTAACGACTTTTTAATGGTAAATAGAGAAGCAAATGGCCACGGTGGATCTTGCAGGACGGCGAAGAAACAGTAAGACATAGTACCTCTACTAATTGGAGATTTCTCTAGATTACACGATAAGAGAAAGAGTAACTTTTTTCTTATAGCGTAGGTAAGGGGGCAATCGTGACTACCGACGCCCATTAACATCCGCGCAGAGGCTGTTCACAGAATTTTTCGCTTGTTGTCTCTTTACAGTCACAAAAGATCACTTAATTGCAAAGCGGGCGGAGATTCAGCTGGACACAATAAAATACCCCATTACCTCGGAATGTGTTTCATTCCAGTCTATTAACAACTAAATTGGCGGTTGGCATGGACTCGTGCACATGCGGCGATCGACACGTCGCACGTCGGCATGTCACATGCCCGCCCATGCGACAGGACGGATGTCAGGGCTGCCAGATGCGCGGATTTGTCGGGATTGTCCAGACATTTGGTGCACTTAGTCCCGAAATAAAAAAGTGTCTCGATAAAACTGATATTTTAAAAGAAATAGGGCAGCATTTCAAAAATGTTGAAACTTAAACCTTGCAAAAGTAATAGTGTGTTTATTTCTTGTCCTGACTATATTCAAAAACTCCCGTTTTTTTTTTGTTTTGTGCAGATATACAGATTTCTCTTCTGGCAACCCTAGACGGCATCCATCACTGGTAACTAATAATATGGCCAACGTCCACACTTTAATCGCAACTTCAGCATTTCTGGAAAAGTCGGGTCGTTTTTATTTTTAATAATAATAGATGATGATACAGTACTTAGTGTATAATGAAATGACATAGGTAAGGTAAGGTAAATCCTAATCCTACTAATATTATAAATGCGAAAGTTTGTATGTATGTTTGTTTGTTTGTTACTCCTTCACGCAAAAACTGCTGAACCGATTTTCATGAAATTAGATTTCACACATAGAAGAAGGTAACTTGGATTAACTCATAGGATAGTTTATATCCCGAAAAAATGTTCTTGTGGGATTTACGCGTCTGAAACCGCGGGGCGCAGCTAGTATAATATAATCTATGTGTATATTAATTCTGTATAAGTTAAGAGTTGAAAAGGCGATAACCACATCACACCCACACCGGTGTAGTTACAAATAATCATAGTATGTGGAGTTCAAATTCCTCCCATACCTTCCAGAAATGGACCTTTCCTAGTAGGTACCTATTCTCAAAAGTATCGGCCTTATTTAATAATTCCTTTCTAACTTCTGGTGCTAGTTTGAGAAGCAGCTGTAATTACATTAACGCAATCGTCTCGTCTCATTCCACAGCCTCCCTCTGAGACATAACAGCGTAACTGAGAAGGGGGCGATCGTCTCCCAGGACTTATATCGGGTATCAAAAAACAACGGAACATAACACAAGACACAACATATATAAATAGAATAATCAATACAGTTTCAAGATAAAATGAACCTTGCTCCAGTTGCAAGGTTTTTCCTTGTCAAATTTTGTAAAGATCAGCTGTAGTATCACTAGGACAAATAAGGGCATCGCCAAGGGAGAGAACGGAGGACGAAAAGCCTTCAAAACTAAAATAAATTCACTTATTCAGATTACTGGCATTTTTCGATATTTTTACTCAATTATATTATGTTGCTCATCCAAGCTTACCATCTACAAGACAGGGGCAGACTACAGTGAGTTAGTTTGGAACTATCAATCAATTATAACCTAAGGGTGAGTTATGGTCGCCGCACACTTATCAACACGGTAAGGGATCGTAACCGTATCACCTCGAGCCGATGGGCACACTAATGGGAAACGTAAGGTAATCGTATTGCTGTCGCTTTTCTAGGCGAGGCGTTTACGATCCCTTTCCGAGTTGATAAGTGTGCGGCGACCATTTCAAATATTAGGGCTATGACACCTTCGCTCTGGCGACCTAAATGAGCCACACTTTGAGCTATAAAGTTACATCAACGGATAATTAGATCGAAGTTTAACTAGCCTTTTATGACATCTCAAATCATAATCAGGTGATTTCTGCTCGTGATAAGAGCACATGATGATGATGATGATGAAGTTCGAGGGTACATTGACCCGAGCTGCCTTGGCAGTTTACTCCTTGCACAATTTTTGGTTCTAGGTCAACGGGAAGTATATTCATAATGATTAATGACTGAGCAAAAAGCATACGAACGTTTAATGACTTATTTAAATACTTAATTCGTTTTAATCACAAATATCGAGTTTTAATAATCATCGTCAAAGTATCGTAATCATTAATCATACCATAATAATTAAGGCATATTTCAAAATGAATTTAATTTCCATGATTAACAAACCAATACGAAGGTTCTTTCGCCTCAGCTTCATCAAAGAGAATCGACAATTTAATGGCAATTGGCAATAACATGGTCGTTAAATCTGCGCAGGCCCGCATCCGTAAATTCAGTTGCCACCATTTATGTGGCTGGATTTAAACATGCGAGCGGTCAGAAAAAAAAAACGTTAGGCCATATAACCCTCCCACAATAGAGTCATTAATCCTCCAGGGGTCAGCGCCCCCGGTGCTCGGGTGATAGACAATGGTGGTCGTCGTGTTTGTGAGCTGAATTAATACCTTTGCACATGCAATGGGAAACGAGACTTGACCAGCCTTGAACTTGCCCACTGCAGTTTCGCAGCGATAAATGCGAAAGCCGTGGCCATTTCTAGCGAGCACGTCATGTTACGCGCGCACTAAAGGTACTTGCGTACAGGCGTACTGCCCGCTCAATGTAGCTACGTTTTTTGCTAGTTAGCATTGGCTAGTAGTTTTTATGGTTGTCGTTATCGTTGACGCAGAGTCGTTTATTATAATGGTGATAATTCTACTTCTTACATTCAACTGAATCGGCCAGTGTAATCAGAAGAACCTCCTGTATCTGGCAATATCTGGCAATAAGTAGTAACTATCGTATTTGGACATTTTTTGTAAGTTCTATACAAATAAAATCTGTAAAGAAAGAGATTGTAATACTTACACCATATGATTGTTTAATTATGTGGGTAATGGAAAAATTAGTTTTTTTTATTTTAAAAGTTATTTTAAAAGTAATCACATTTTCTACGTTGATCATAATTATTTAGTTAAGACATCTCCCCTACATTATATCCACTAATCGTTCGAAAGGCGATTCACGCAGTGCACAAGTTGACTAAGTCAAGATACTTACCTACTAAATTAAAGAGAATGTCCGGATTCTTTCTCTGAACATATGACTAACCAATTCAGCTGCAAACCAGGTACACTGTGAGCGAGCGCGGAAGATTTTAAGGCTTCAAGACTACAATTTCAAAGATAAACCAACAAAAAAATGTATTCTAAACAGCATAACATAACTCTCAACTTTTATTCCGGCAGTGTGCAAGCGCCCCATGGCAAATAGAGCTAATGTTTTCCAACTAGCGTCCGTGTCGCAATGTGACTCTTATGACCAACTTGAGAATATACGAGACTAGCTCTGCACGTAACTTTACCTGCGCGCGCCGTGCTAGGCACATCCCTATGTATTTATAAGTTAGCTGTCCCGTGGCCGGACGATTTTAAAGGTTTTCACAATCCGTACCACTTATTTATATTAATCCAAACATTATTATCATACACCTAAATGATATATTTATACCACGTTTTTAAAGCAGCATTCTAAAGAAATGTATTCGTTCCAGACTTCTTTCTATGGCTTACTTTAGCATTTGTTACTCAGGAATAATGTAACTTTCTACTGGTGAATAAATTTTCAAGTTCGATAAAATAAATTTTATAGGTGAAAAGATTGCCCTACAGTAAAGTACTTTACTTTTGATTAATTGTAGCATAACTGAAATATCACCTATCTGTTTCTAATAGCAATATAGATAAAATTTAATGCATATTGTGCATATTCGTTTCATGAGTATTAGTTTCATTAGAATCTCTTTTCTTCTTCTTTTCTTTTCTGCAGCTATTTCAATAGGTAATATATTTTGATCTAAGATTATTATTTATTTATTATTAGTATTGTTTAAAATCACGTATGCCTAGTGATCCTGTATGGCATTATACGTGCAGGGAAACGCGGGCAAAGAAGGGGCACGAAAGGAGTTCCGTCCAGAAGCTATCAACGAAGTTATCGAGATGACTATATTTTGACAAATTTGCAACAGCAATGTGAAAACATTTTTTTTCTTCTTGGGGATGGGGAGGAGGGAGATTCTTAACGATAAAAGCGGTATCTGCACATAACTCTTCATCATTGAGATAGTAGAATAATAGAAAAAAAAAAATGTTGCTTTTGGAATGCTTTTGAATTTATTTTTGTATTAAATTTTTAAAGCTGAAATTGACACAATTTTCTTCGGATTATATTTCCTACCTAGCACTGATACGAAAGGTCTCAGAACTGGGGTTTCCAGTTCCATCCTTCCGCAGGGAACACCTGAGCACTTCACCGCTGTCTCCCAAGACGGAGCACCGCGGTTTTAGTCGGTTCAAATCCAACATAACCATTTTCTGTCATAGCCGCTGCTGAGACAACCCTTGGAGGCTTCCACATTATTAAAAAAAAGAGAAATTTTGAAAATTGGATGTGCATTTGCATCACTTGTTCAGAGCCACTTTAAAAGAAATTTCAACGGTTTTTATAGTAACTCTTTTACTATAAAAACCGTACCGCAAACGAGCAATCGGAGCCATTTTAATATCTACCAACGGTCTACTACTTAAACAGCTTACACGCCGCACACGAAACGCGACAATGGAGTCATTACTCTACGCCAGTAAGTAAGCGAGAGATACCTACCCGGTCGTGCCGGCCCAATTCGGCGGCATGCATGGCACTACCTCTTACTAAAGTCATCCTCGCTCGTGCATCGATTATTCACGAATATTCATCCAAACAACATTTCCAACGAAATGCATTAATATTAGCACACTCCACGGTAAATAATGAACAACAATTTGATTCTGAGCAAGCACATAGACAGTAGGTTGGGAGGTGAATAACCTATCAACCGGTCGACAGTGAGCTTTGTCGAGCGAAAGAGGCAGAGCAAATTTGGCCTACATTTCAAAATATATAACATCCGACTGTATTATACAAGTTTATTATGTTCAACGGTATTTATATTTTATTATGTGTTTATTTATAAAAAAAACGTTTAATTTGAAAACATAGAATTAAAATAAAAAAATAATAAAGAAAAGAAAACAACTTAAAAAATAAAATAAATTGTTATCAACAACATCAGCTGTCAACTGAACCGATGGATATCTATTTAACATTAATTTTTTACTCAAAAGAGGTTTCATAAGTTTTGAAATTTATAAAAAAAAAATTAAAAAATAATTATATTGTATTGTTATTAAATTATGTAATTACGAGAATACAGAACTGCAACTATAATGCATATTTATTGTATCTATAAATAATAACAGACCGCTGTTATGAGCAACGTGCCAATGCTAAATTGATTGTAATCAAGTTTGAAATATTCATTGGTATTTAAAATAATTACTAGCTTAAGGACAAGATTTTGCCCAGTATTCATATTTTATATACACTTACAACTAGCTGAGCCCCGTGGTTTCATCCGCGTAAATTGCGATGCCCTGGAAAATAGAAAATCATCACATGGCAACCCATATGACCATTTTTTTGGGATAAAAATCCTATGTTAATCCAAGTTACCCTGTATGTGTGTACCAAATTTCATTAACATCGGTTCAGCAGTTTTTGCGTGAATGAGTAACAAATAAACAAACAAACATACAAACTTTCGTATTTATACATAGTAGGATTTATAAGTCTACATAGAGAGGCTCCTAGTTAAAAATAAAAATATCCAACAGTTTTTTAGTAGGTAAAATGTTTTTTTTTAATATTAAATAGTTCAATTTAGACTAATTGACAGTTTTTTGTAATTCATCTTAATTATCATTTTACATTTTCTAAGTTTTATTTCCAGCTCTTTACTTTTTGCACGTAACGGCTGGAAATCTTCAAAATGAAATCATAAACAATTTTTATATTATTTGTAGCTTTCGTTCCATAATCTGGGACAAAAACCGGGTACCAGAATAAGTATTACAAATGACATTAAAGTTTAAGTACCTAAGCCTCTAAGTATTGTAATAAAATTATATTGATGAATTTAATTGCTGTTTAGTTAAGTATTTATAGTCTCGACGTTTTAATCGCTTTAAATCCGTTAAAATAGTTTTATTGCATTGAGTACCTAAACTTCGCGTAAACTTAACAAATCATTGTCTTTGAGCAGTATTCAAGTTCTAAGCAACGAGCATATAGGTCAGTTGGATTCCACATCGATTTTACTCGATGGGTTTCGGATGATGCAAGTACGAATGAATAGAAAATGGAATGTAGAAATATTATAAAAATAACAAATTGGCGTACACAATTTTAAGTACAATGCAAATAAATTTCATATCAGTCAATCTTCATTAAGTAGGTACCAGCAAGAAAAACTAAATATTTGTTTCGTCGTTCCTTCTCGGGTTAGGCTAACGTTAACCAAGTATTTGATTACTAAATGAACTCTAAATTAAAAACTATACAAATAAAAAAAAGCTACCAAAATAATAATAAGTCGCAGTTTAAATACACAAGCCCTTTGTAGGATCGCGTCATTCAAGTATTTGATTACTAAAAGAACTTTCAAAATATAAACTATACAATTACAAAAAAAAAAACTACCAAAATAATGAGTCCAAATAACAGTATAAAAGCTTTTTTTAGTAGGACAGTGGTCGCGTAAACTCACAAAAAAAAATCAAAAAAAATAAGTCGTAATAAGAGGTTAAACCCACGAGCCCGTTGTAGAACAGTGATCCCGTTAACCAAGTATATCATCTAAAAGAACTTCTAAAATATAAACTATACAATAACAAAAAAAAAACATAATGAGTAATATAAACCTACAAGCCATTTGACACAGTAATCGCATCCATCAAGTATTCGATATCTAAAAGAACTTTCAAAATATAAACTATACAATAACAAAAAAAAACATGAGTAATATAAACCTACAAGCCATTTGACACAGTGATCGCGTCCATCAAGTATTCGATAACTTAAAGAACTTTAAATATAAACTATACAATTACAAAAAAAACCCAATGAGTCACCCTAAAAATATAAACCTACAAGCCCTTAGTAGGACAGTGCTCGCGTAAACTACACAAGAACCTTCCAAAACGCCGAGTCTCCGCGAGGCTACGAGCCCACCGGCCCTACTCGCCGCAGGCTGGCTCCATTAATCTCCGCTCGGTTAGTGTGTCGAGTAACGGGCCGCTCCCGGCTCCGTCGGTGCCGCGTCAGACGAGCGCGAGATGTTTTAACTTTAACATTTCACGGCTTATGTTTTTTTTTAATAGTATAAGGGAGCAAACGAGAAATCGGAGTCATTTTCCTGACGTCCCGACGCCCATAGACATTCGCATAAAGTTTATACACACCTCCGTGGGCCACCGGGTATTTACACACCATAAGAAACGCGACTGCACATCTGCCACTTTACGCCGGCCTCGTGTAAGCGAGAGGTACCTCCTCGATCGTGCCGGCCCAATCGGGCTGCATGCAAACACGCAGTGTGGCACTACCTCTTTCTTTAACTGTGGTGCGATTCGCTCGTATTTGTGTATCGAAGTAGGAGGTTGTGATGGTGTTGTAGCAGCAATGGGCAACGATAGGGGAAGTGCGTCTCGTTTACACGATACGTGCGTAAGGTAAGAGCTATGTGGCTTAAATGCGGTGTATTTCCAGTGGCACATGGAGGGGGCCAGAGGAAGAAGGGCCACGCATAGTGCAGATGTAGTGTGTGAGTTTGGAGTTTAAGCAGTGGCACATGGAGGCGGCAGGAGGAAGGAGGGCAAAGCATAATCATCATGCAGATCCACGGTAACTATGAAGGTCACGACTGCTCGTCTGTCCTCTTATACTTACAATAAAAAAAAAATGTGTCGCGACTTGTGTATTGAAGTCGTGTAAAAAGGCAGAAAAGCTACAAAATATACGTGGAAACTCTGACCCACAAACAAGGGCAAGCTAAAGGGAAGCAGGGGGGAGAGGAAACAGTTGCTTACTAATCTAACTGAATACAACTAACTAAATGAAATTTCACATTCTATAGTTTGCCCTAATGCGATTTCATTTCTGTCGCTTCTTTGGGCAAAGGATTTCGGTAATTTTATGTACCGTACTAACGCCCTATTTTTAGGCTACCTGGGTCTTCTAAACTGCACGAAAAGCAGGGCGGATTGTTAGTAGCCTTATGTACTCATGACGTTGACACACGCAGTCACACGAAACGCCACGCTCTTGACCTCAATGGAACCTTTTCAAATATCGATACGCCCGCCGACTGAACAAGGACACTTTTTTACAGTATCGGGGCAAACGACCAGTCGGATGTATTTTTAAGGCTACCGACACGCCCTTAGTCTTCCGCATAGAGGTTGCACAGATGCGTTGCCCTTGTACAATTTTTATTTTCGGATCTGGACTTAGGCTGAAAATCCATGTTGATAGTATCTAGTTTATTATCATAGCCAGGGAGATGGGGTCCCTCAGACCCCCGGCTGACGTCTGGAAGCTCGCGCGGTAGCCGGGTTGGCCTCGGCGATGTCGTGACTGAATGGCCCATGGAGAGGATCTTGACCGGGGGGCTGAAGCCCAGGCTGACGTCTGGAAGCTCGCGCGGTAGCCGGGTTGGCCTCGGCGCTGTCGTGACTGAATGGCCCATGGAGAGGATCTTGACCGGGGGGCTGAACCCTCAAGTGGAACAGTAATTCTAGAGGCGGAACGGCAGTGGCATCATCTGTAGAAAATACCTTCACCGCACAAAACCATGGTAAAGTTCATCACATGGTCAAATGCATAGTTTACGATTCTATAAAGGACACACAGACAAACATCCATTTACATATACGAAAAAAGATGTGGCGCGACAATGATCGGAGGACACAATCGTACAGAACAAGTTGACAAAGAGCCATCTCGCGAAATGAGCGGCGTTCGTAAAGTGGAATATAATAAAAAATGTACCGTTCACAACACCGTTGCCTACTAAAGCGGATCACGTAATAAGCGTCATCATTATTTGAACGCCATCATCGTGCTGACGAAATCATTAACCATGAATGTACGAGTTAGCTAAAATATCAAAAATTGTATATTTGCAATATCTAGGTACTGATATAGGTAGATGGAATCTCAGCCCTGACACCTCTGATCAGGGCACGTCACCAAGTTTGGTAGGTAATAAATTATATTAAAAAAAATTGTAAGAATGAATCGTAATAAAACCTATTAAGGTTTATAATATATTAGACGACCTATTTCGCCCATTTCGTTTGGCGATAACTAAAATTGTTGAATAAAAAATTGTATTTATTATTTCCTGATAATGTAGCTTTTTCTTAGTAAAATAATGCTTAAAATCGGTCCAGTAGTTTACGAGCCTATTTAAGACAAACAAACAAAATATATTTCCTCTTTAAAATATTAGTATAGAAATATAAATATTCTCCACGCAAATACACAAAAATTAATTACTAAATTTAATTTAATATGCTCTTTTAGTGGCTGCAAACGGACGGTTAAGAAAAAAAACCGGACAATAATTCATATGCTTTATGTTAATTTTGACATCGCACCAGCAAAAGCCATAAAAACGTGAAGTGAAAACACTACGTGAAGTAACGCCACTAAAACGTCACAATGTTTGTCCCAAAAATTTGTACAATTATAACTTGGTACATTACCAAGGACAAAACGTGCACGCTGTTGGCCCAGTTTCTGTGATGTCAACCGCGGACTCGGCATGTGGGACAGTCGACGGAAACAAATACTGTTATAACACGACAGGGAGGTGTTAATAGCCATGTACACCAACATGGATTCCATTCAAATCACCTAGGCGCGTTTATAAAAACAAACATGAGCAAAACAAAAAAAAATATTCGAATCAAACGTAACCTCGATACGGCCACGATAAAAAATATCTGTACAGTTAGCTATCGAATCATATCTCTTGTGTAGCAGGGGCCTTGATGGGTCAATGCACTCTGACATCTCGTTTTCGGGCTAGCCGGTTCGGAATAGAAATTTTTCGAGGAACCAAAATCGAAAAAAATCCTTGGACGAGCGCAATTATGCCTTTGTTACATACCAGGGGACTAGGGAATGTTCGACTCTATCTTGATGGTAAAACTTTTTTGTTTATACTCAACATCATTCATTTAAATTTATATCATCAGATAAAATTCCAAGGTTTGCTAACGAAATTAAAATAAACATTTTCCTTTAACATTTAAACATTTCATAGAAAATGTTAAAACTGTATAAATCATTTTACAGTTTTAACATTTTCTATGAATCGAAATTGGAGTCTATTGGGAGATGTGTTATTTCTGCTTTGCAGAAAAATCGGCAAAGCAGGAAAGTCTTTAATTAATAATTAACAAGGTACAGCTAGTCTTAAATTAATACACTAGCGTTAATATACTTAGCGAGCCGCTGCGATGACAGCTTATTTCGTGTGATTTATGTACAAATGTATACTGTGAGTTATCATTAGATATTGTCTATTTGTAAGATTTATTATACGTTTTTATTATATTTTTAATTATAATTCACAAGTGCACTTGTGCATTACAATATGTCCAGCGCAGATGGCTCGTCTAATATAGACGGCTGCCGCGCGCCGTACCCGAAATCGGGTAGGACGACATTATTTGTTAATAATATAAATATATATATCTATTAGTCATATTGTGAGTAAATAGTAGATTGTTAAACCTAGGGAGCAAAACACTATTTTTCAGGCGAGAGTGTTTTTTGAATCCAGAGCAGAGCGAAGGATTTTAGAGTAATTTCTTATCTGGTCATCGGGGCTTTGACACACGATTTTATCCACGATCCAAATTCTAATCACTTTCCGTCCCTAGGGATCAAAGAGCTATTTTGCTCCCTGTTTACGAGGATCAAACTGCCTCTTTTCGAATAGATGTGATGAAAATATAAGTATGCATTATTTCTATTTATATTCTTTCATGTTTTAACGAAATTTGAGAAACTTGATTTAAGGTACATAATATATACATACATTTGATGATAAGGTTTAAAAATCTTAAGAATGAAATGCTTCTTCGTAAATTCTGTGTTAAAAGCTAATGGATGTAATGTAGATTTATACAACTTATTCTTACAGTTTTCGCCTTTTACCTGTGTATCCTCTTTCAGTTTGATACTTTCGAACTGAACTAACTAAGGACTTGACAATTTGCATATTCTAGAATTAGTTCGGTACAGCCCAGTCCGGAATTATTTATTCAAATCTGTAATTGAATAAAAGAAAATTACGGTGAGAGCTAGTTCGCAAAAGGTAGTGCCATGCTGCATGCATGCATGTAGCCGAAATCGGCCGGCAAGAGCGGGGAGGTACCTCTCGCTTACACGAAACCTGCGTAAAGAATTGGGTCGATTGGGTCAGCACGCATGGAAGTATCCCCGGTCATGAGTACCTAATTCGGCTTAATAATTAATTTCCTATGGATTGCAATTTGCAGCAGTCATTTAGTACATATTTAACCAAGAAAGGTTACTAAGACTAAGAAATAAGTATTCCGTTTGCTTGAGGTTCTGTTTTTCAAACATGGCTCGCTCTGGTTATCAATCAACTTTTTTGGATACTTAATATACACGGATTCGTTGAAACAACCTCGCCCGTGGTGGTTATTGGAACTTTGTTATAACTTAAAATAGTAAGAGGTAGTGCCACGCTGCATACATTTATGTCAGTAAAATGGTCCGACTGCTCCTTTGCCCCCTATCCTACACTATTTAGGAAAAAACATAGGGTTGCCCCCTAGGTACGTTTTTTTAGGTCACCTGATGATAATAGACCACTGACGATGCCCAGCACAACAGCTGAGCTTTCTTGAGCATTTCTAAGTAGTATCTAATATCTAATAGGAAACACCGACGCAAAGACGTGCTACTACTACCTAGGAGTAGTACAGGAGGAAAATCCGTTAAGAACGATCGATAGCTGTTCGAAACTTCTAGAATAGGGGTCCGGGGCTTGGAGACCTTGAAGTTGAGAAGGCGGCCCTTTTATGGGTACAATAATAACCTAAAGGCCCTTAAGCCTTGTTGGCCCGAGGCTGCAGCTTCCCTAAGGCTCCATGAGGATCTGGCGCTGAATGGTGACGGTGGAATTATCTTTTAATTTTGTCTATGGAGTTTCCCTCAATAGAGTTATTCATTCTAGTCCATATATATCTAAGTGGTTTTGATAAAGTGGCTAAATCGATGTGTAAACTACCCATTACAGATAATGTAATCTATACATATAAATAAAATAAGTGTATCTATCAGTTATTTTAAAATGCTAGGAATTTTTCAAGCCATTTTTATGCTAATAATTATTATACTAATAACTGAACAAACATACCTATTAATATTTATAATATCTAACTGTTTGTCTTTCTGTTTATATAGCTTATTTGGACAAGTTTATCAAAATCAGTATCCGTTTTGAGGTTACAAATATAATGACTGACAGACAAACAGAAAATCCTTGAAAGATGAGCAGTTTATAGGTCAAGATATAGGACTCCTTTTGTTTCTAAAAGAAGAAAGCAAACTAATCGTAAAACAAAATGAGCTTTTTAATATTCATTCCTTATTAAATTATCCCAAAAAAAGAGCTGCTAAGAAAAACATATCGCAAATGATAACAAAAGATACATGTCGTCCTAAAGTCTTAACACCGT
>LUGF01038805.1:5235-22470 GCA_001625245.1 Calycopis cecrops | reverse complement strand
CCCGCCGGTATATGGCTGCTCCTGCAGCCCCTCCACATGACATTGGATTGTTCCATCATGTACCTGTTTATTTCTGTACTTGCCATGGAAAGCTCTCAGTCTACCAAGAGAAAAGACCACATTACGACGTTTCGTTACGTTTTCAAGTCAAATTGTCCGCTTCGGATTAGAGAGAAATCGTTAACGGTTTCCTGTATTTTATATTTGCATATAGGTACGATTTTCCTGTATACATGTATAAAATCATATGTAGACAAAGTCTGTGAGGGTCATTGCATGTGGAAATGACGCGTGCAAGATGTGTATGTGTGTGTTGAAATTAGAGAATGGTATAACAGTGCTAGATTAAGTTGAAAATAAACAGTGCATCCCTATAGCAAGCATGTTTCACTGTACCAACTCCCAGCTTTTATCAATCAGCTTTACCACGCCATAGACCGACATGTAAACTGAACTGGACAGTCCACCCGTGAACATGGTTACTGTCCTTCTGAAACGTCGGGCTTGGAAAATAATTAAATAAACCGATACAAAATCCGTTAATACGTTCACTCCGGCATTTGGGCAAAATACTTAGATGTGTTCTTTCCCGTGGTGCGGTATACGCTGGTGCAGGACAGATATCTTTGGAGTTTGTATTAAAAAGAGACAGCTAGTGGTCTGAAATTGCGTTTTTAACATTAACCATTTATTTAATAAAAACGTATCGGATCATATAAACCCGTTTCTAAGCAGAGAAAAAACTTTTCCATCTATTGCGTTTATCGGGTCTTAAGGACTCGATACCCCTTGACCCGATATCCGTACAACATAACTTACCGATTGATCTAGTGCAGCCCATGTGTCTAGGTGATTAGTTGTTATTACTGATATTAAACAAATAACGTTAGAATTCTTTTGTTTCGTATTATTTATCAAGGAGCGATCAAGAAAACTGTTTAAGTGTCAAAATAGTGGCATTGAAATGAAGACAAAAACCAGCGTTAAAGGTTTTTTCGTACGTAGTACGAAAACTTACAATAGGTAAACGAAACGTATCTACCAATATTTATACTAGTACATATGGTAAATAATGTTACTATATGTTGTCCTTAGCGTATATTCATAAATTTTCTTAATTACATAGTTAACAAGAGTTTTACAAACACAAGTATATCGGACCTTCGACCCTCTAACGCTCTAGAAAAAAATTATGCATCGGATCTAGAAGACCCCATGACGCACCCACTGAAAGTGAGTGTAATTGACTTATTAGTGAGCGTGTTAAAGTTAAAGTTTTTTCATTGTAAAGATATATTAAATTTGTTGCCCAACGTGGAGCCAAATGCATGGATATACAGAAATGTTAACATCTATATATCTATAGAATATAATATGTTAGAAAATACATTAAAATCATATTCATTGTCACGGATGTTATTTATAAAAACGATTGTTTGTCACGTGAAGGGCACATTTGATTGGTGCATAAAATAGCTATCAAAATTGCTGTTCTGTCTGCCTACCACGTTAGAGAACTGGGCTGAAGTTTTGTTGTTATATTCGTAGTACCTACTCGAAGAGGCCAGGCTTCCCCTTGGGGACAGTCCGGTTGCACTAACACTGCAAAAGTCAATTTCCATCCTAACCCCTGGCCTAAGTACTACAAAGGAGCACATCACCAATGCGTCCGAATCGCACCCGCCAGTCGTCCCAACCCACGCCGCTGTCTGCTGTTTCAGAAGGACGGAGTGGGCTCCTCAGCTGCGCTCAGAGTACTACTACAATATAAGTACTACATATAAATAGACAGGAATAAATTTAAAAACATATGTATTTATGTACATGCTTTTAAACTTTGTCATATAGGTATTTACGACAAAGTATTGAAGTCCTTGTTAAACGAGTTTCGATATTTTATGATACCTACTTGTCAATTCCATGGCAACAAGATCTAGCACCAGACCTTGGATGGCGTCTAGACCTAAAGTACCTTCTTGTTAATAAAAAACAAGGGATTAAAAACACGATGGGTGTGCATCATTCTACTAAAGAGCTTCCATGGCTACCATGGCATATGATTTCATAATATTGTTTTCATCCATATAATATAACACCTTTTAACTCAATACATATACCCTGGAAGTAAGTCAATTCGGCTAATATAATATTCTATTACATACGACCCAACATCGGAACAGGTGAAGGTAATAAAAATCTTACATCGATTCCTACATAATAAATCGACGACCTACGGTTATATAAATGACGTAGTTTATATCAAAGTTTGTAAGTACCTGTTAACGTTCGCGGACATTTGAACTTTGAGCTGAAATTAATCACAGCAGTACACTTCGTGTTATAAATTGTAATTGATAAAGTGTATTGTCATTTAATTAGTGGAAATTCGAAATGAATTAAAGATCAATTAAAACATAAAGATACTTATAGTTTCATATTGTTTTCTTTTTATAAAAAAGTATTAGCTACTTTCAAGCAATCAATTGCGATTACTCTGATCGAATCGATTTAACCGCAGGTTACTGTGATAAACCGTGAATTGTGCACGAAGTAGGTAGGTAATTCGTTTATAAACAGTATTCTAAGTTCTGAGATGTTCTAAGGTAAAACCGGTGTTATAAGGTAAACAAGTATTTACATTAAACAAGAACAATGTAACTTCACAAATAAATCATTAAACACTAAACACAACACAAATCTATCTTCGCTCGCGGACTTTAACACGATTCTCAACATAAATTGTGAATAAAATTATCAAATCACTTACTTTTGGACATCTCGCGCTCGTCTCCCAGCCGGCCTTTAACAAACAGACACACAGTTTAATCCAACAATATTTAAACACGACAACAACATGCGTATCGTACGGTGTTGCTATAATATGTGATGATAAGAAATAATTACCAAAGCAAAGAGCGCTGTCATTTTATTATTCTATTTGCTAGGGTTACGCAACGACGGTTGAACTGGTATTTATTTTTTTTATTAGTTCTGTACTTGAATTTTTTTTATTTTTTATATAGCTAAACCGGATAGCTTGTAAATCGTAAGCATAATAAATCAAAGAGTGTTTTTGTAATGAACATAATATTAGACAAGGTCATCTACGGAATTTTCATTATAGAATACATAGTTTTCCACTCGCCTACAATGGTTTAGGACCCTGACGAAGTTCTAATCGTCGTAATGGGAAGGTGGGGATCCGGCCCAGTCTATGGATCACCTACTCCAGTGCCCGCTGGGTCCAAAGCCTTGCACATTGGACAATTTTCTCGCTGCCAATAAAGCTGTGGCATAGTACTCGTCGAACAAAATTTGATAGGCTGAACAAACTGACTCGAATAAATGTATTCGTCGAGTAATTATAAGACTGTAAAGATTTGTTTCTTTTTTTATTTCTTCGGAGTGTTTGGGTTAGGTTCGAAATAAGTATGTATCTGGAAAAGGGGACTAAAGTGCAGGGCACTTTGCGCTTAAAACTGGGGCTCTAACTGGGATGGTTAAAGATCCTGACCCTAACACTTGTTTTTTTAGACGTGTAATACTAATATTTTTTTTAGATTTTTTGTAAATGTAAGTTGCCTTTACGTATGAGGTACTTTAAAATTGGCTTTAGGAGACTTTCTTGACTAAATTTAATCTTTTGGTAAACGCTTCCTACAATGTGTTTGTAGGAAGCGTTTACCAAAAGATTAATGTAATAAATAGTGATAACAAAATCAGCCATTTTTTTGAAATTTTAGATTATATTTATCTATCTGGTTAAAGGTGTTCTGTTTTTACTTCCTACTTTTATTTTGTTCTAGTTATAATCGTAAGGGGTCCCAAGACAGTTTTGGTTTTTCCTTCAGAGCCTGAAGGAAAAGCCAAAACTGTCTTGGTTGTCTTGCGATCATATCAAACGGTCATAACGGTTGCCCCTGCCGATCCTGGTGACAGGAGAGGCAGCTGTTGGAACGAGTAATGGATCAAACACGTTTTGAAAAGATATCAAGACTTATATTGTCCCTTATCAAAATACTAAGAAGTGAAATTCTGAAAAAAAAATTCAAATATAAATTATAATTGGATACATATAGAATATTGAGAAATGGTGTCTCATCCATAATAATTAAGAGCGATAGGTCGTGACCGCTTTCATGTTATTAAACAACGACTTGAAATAATAAACTTACTGCTGAGTTTGGAGTCTGAAGTCTTTTACACAGTGATCCCGGGTTCTGAACGCTATAATTAGACACACACTTCATAACTTTTCTTTAAACTGATACAAAACATGAAGCAGAACATGAGCAGTCACAATTCAAACAAAATATCTAATCTGATAAAAATGGATTCATGTCTTACTCGACCAACGCTGTGATTAAATCTAATAGGTAGGTACCTAATATTGTTAGTATTATTTACCGGTCTGTTGAATGTTATTAGGTTTTTACTATTTAATATACAAAAAATGGCATTATAAACATACAAATAAGCGGCTATTAAATGTGACCATGAAATTATATAATCATTTTGAAAATGTGTAGTTATAGAATCGTGTAGACACACGTTACAAACTTGGAACAAGTTTTTAAATACGTTGATTAGAATAAAATAGAAGTATCACTGATTAGAATGAATAGTAAATGCATTGCAGAAATAAGTAAGAGTAATTAGTAAGAGGTAGTGCCACTCTGCATGCTGCCAAATTGGGTCGGCACGACCGGGGTACCTCCCCGGTCGTGCCGACCCAATTTGGCAATCTCGCTTACACAAGACCGACAAAGTGACAGTGTCGTTTTTAGTGCGTTGTTTAAGTAGCCCATGGAGGTGGGAGGAGAAAGGAGGGCAGCTCATCTGTATATCCTCTATGCGGATATCTAGGCGTCGGTAGTCGTAAAAATGGCACCGACGCGACGGCTCGATTGCCCCCTAAATAAATAAGAAAAATTTAATTGTAAATCTGTTTATATTAGTGGTCACACTAATATAAACAGATTTATAATTAAGTTTTTTGTTTGGGAACAGTTTTCCATTGTACTTGTACCTGTTATTTTATTTATCTTGCTATAATTGTTCTAAATGTAGGTATGTTTTAATTATGTAAGCATTAATTCTTGTATCTGTATAGTGTGATTTCGTATATAAATTGATTACATATTTAATAACGGGAAAGAAAAAAGTACCTATTTGTGGAAAGTATGTATAAATTTGATTCTCATGTTGCATTACTTAGGTAAGTTATTGATTGACTATGCATACAATTAAGCAAAACTAATGGTTAGAAACTTTCACATGAATCCAGTAGTTTTGAAATATTAAACTATTTTTACATAATTTTAATATCAAATAGCAAATCTAATTTATATTTAAGATTTTAAAAAATATTTAACTAAAAAACTTTTGTAAAAAAAAATACCAACTCACACCGATTTTTGTGGATAATATCTAAAAAAATAGGGTTGTTTATAGCGTGGGGCGTGCGAAGGGCTAAAAGGTTTTAGGGCTAGATTATTTTAAACACGCAATGGGGTCATGCTTTTGTTGTCCTAGTAATGTGGATTTTTGTTACACCGATGTAATAAAAATGCTTAAAATTGTAAAATATAAAAATAAGTAATATATTCAAAGCAAATAGAAAAATAAATGTGTAATAGGGCTTGTTTTATCGTGTACGGGAACAAACTAGCATTCGGAGCCTTTTAAGGACCACCAAGTTACTGTTTATATCATCCTATGTTAGTTTTGTTAGTTAGTCTTATTATAAAAATTATTATTATTTAGTCCTTATGGCTATTTCCACCTAGTGGTGCTGGATAGGGCAGTCATACCTGGCAACAATTATTTTTAGGATGCTGTTGTCGCTGGAACGTGAAACGATATAACAAATTATTCTCTTCTAATATTACTACTTTATTCTAATTTTTAATGGAGAAATCGTTAAAAGTAATCATGGCAAGACATCGTCATTTTTGGTCAACCTAACGTCAGAGGTAAAATAACTATAAGCGCAATATAGTACCAATTTTGTCGGAAGACTTGAGTCGTGACGCCGATCCACTCTATTTTATCTCTGACAGTTCTGTTTTCGGAAGATTCAGTTGGATTGGTATGAATGACATCTGCTGTCATCCCATACAAAATAGTATCTGGCAATGTCAGGTATCATTATAAATAATAGGGTTACCTATGTTATATTTTTCCTCCTTTAGGCGTTATAATTATTTTAAATAGCAAAGATGCTATGTTGTTATTATAATATATTTTTAAGGAAACGTTACAACTCATTTCACTAAGAAATAATGTCGTCCTAGTCGATTTCGGTTACGGCGGCAGTCTATAAAGTCGAGCCATCTGCTCAGGACTTATTAAAGTGCACAAGTGTGCGCACAGACACCAGTGCACTCTCTGTTCCCTCATTCTCATATTCCGATGGGACGGCAGTCCGACACGACCGGAGAGAAATCAGGCGCAGGACCGACGGCTTGCCGTGCTCTCCGAGGCACGGGGATGTAACACCTCCAACTTCCTGACTCCGGGTTGTTATTAGAAATTGTAAAATCCCAACAACAATTTTTGGTCCGACCCGGGATTCGAACCCAGGACCTCACTTCTGTGGTTGAACACGCTTACCACTAGACCACGAGGCAGTCAATAATTAGCGCATTATTGCTCTTTCGATTATACTTAACATACGTTTTATCGTACACAATATACACTCAAGACTGAAAATACCACGTTACCCCAGCACGTATTAAGCATTTAACTGTTACACGATATTGCTATTTAGTTTTGTCAGGGGCTATTGCAAATCGATCTGTGAGTCTCGCTACGTGTCCAGCCCATTTCCATTTAAGACGTTTCATATGTTGTAGAGCGTCTATCACTTTGGTTTTTTCTCTAATAGTTACAGATCTTTGCTTAACCTTTAGCCTAATTTGCAGGATACTTCTTTCCATGGCGAGACTCACAGATCGAAGATGGACCCAAATAACTACCACGTGGCCAGGCCCCAGTGGAAAGAGAACCAAAGGTCGCCCTAAAGATCGCTGGGTAGACGAAATAAAGAAAATAGCCGGGAAAGACTGGGACACAATAGCTTGTGAAAGAGCAAAATGGAAATTGTTGGAGGAGGTCTTTACCCGACAGGGCGCTACGCTGCACTTTTGATTTATTTAAAACTTTTTTTAGACTAGAAGAAGTAATATGTAATGGTTAAGGATATAAATAAAAGGCTTTATTGTTATTATTATTATTGCAAATAACACTTAGAGGTAGTGAAAACTGCATGCTCGCCTGCAGCCGAATCGGGCCGGCACGACCGGGGAGGTACCTCTCGCTTACACGAGACCGGCGTAAAGTGATAGCTATGTATATATAGCCTCTATGCGGATGTCTATGGGCGTCGCCATGAAAATACGCCCTTATAACATAAAAATACACTTATCGGTATTTTCGGTCCGATGCGACCTAGGGATCTTCAACAAAAGAGCCTATTCTTCTCTCAAAGGCCGACAATGCGCCTGTTAGACCTCTGGTGTTGCGGATGTCTGTGGGCGTTGGTGATCATTTAACATCTGGTGGTCCAACTGCTCGTTTGTCTCCTATGCTATAAAAAACCCGCTTTACTTTTTACACCTTGTCCTATTGAACTACTTTAGTTTTGGCATGCGGGTGCAATTACATTAAGTCGCATCTAATATAATACTAATATAATAAATGTGAAAGTTTGTATGTTTGTTTGTTTGTTTCTTTGTTACTCCTTCACGCAATAACTGCTGGACCGATTTTCATGAAATTTGGCACACACATAGAGGATAACTTGGATTAACACATAGAATGGGATGCCATGGGATGATTTTCTATTTTTCACGGGATCGAAATTTACGCGGGTGAAACCGCGGGGCGCAGCTAGTTTTTTTATAAGTGGCAAACCAGCAGTCTTAGACCCCGTCCAGATTGAGCGTATTACGCGCGTATTAGGCCTGACTACAAACGATTTAACGAGGTGGTCGGGGTTCAAGGCCCTTACGAGTCGTGTTTCTTTTTTTATGTCTTTCTTTTTTTACATTATTATGTTGCACATTAAATATAATAAAAAAGTACTGAACTATATTTATTACTATTTACTAACTACGTGTGTGAAATTTTGAGGGACTTGAAACCCGACCACCTCGTTAAATTGTTTGTAGTCAGGCCTAATACGCGCGTAATACGCTCAATCTGGACGGGGTCTTAGCCTTTTGATAACTAACGACCTCTGTGGACATTTGCATGATGGTCATGAAGATGCGTTGCCCGACCTTCCTCTTCCCCTCCAATAGGTAACAGACAACTCACAAAGCGAACGGAACCCTACACTAGTGCAGCTGTCAATTTAAGGTGATTTTTTATAGTAAATGGGGACAGACGAGAGCTCGGAGCCAGTTCCGTGAGTACCGACGCACATATATCCGCCTAGACTCTAGGCTCCTCGAGGTTATACAGATGCGGCTACTTAAACACCGCGCGACAGCGCAGCCGTCACTTCACGCCGGTGTCGTGTAAGCTAGAGGTACCTGCCGGGTCGTGCCAATATCGGCTACCTGCAAGCACGCAGCGTGGCACTACCTTTTACTAAAACCTCTTCTACATACGCCTCCATCGATGATCTTAATACGATTATTATTGATATTGACATTCTGACTCAGGAGTCACGGTCCTTAAGATTGTACTCAAGCCAGGTGTGTGACCCACCCACTGACATCTCCACGTCAACATACGTCCATCGTATTGCCGTTCTTTGTTCTATGACGGACACCGTAGTTACATATACAAGGTTGATACAAGCGAGAGGCATTAAATTAAGCCACATATACTATACGTGCCTACAGTTAATCCGAAACTATTAAAAAGTTTACGACGAGTATACGAAAATACTTTTTTCAAACAAGTTAAACAGCGAATAAACATAAAAATACTTTGTATCGTCTCGTACAGCGAATAGCAAACTCGTACGGGGTGAATGAATGATGAATTGTGATACAGCGTGTACGAAGTGCGAAAAAACTTTTAAAAATTCCTGTGGCTAATTTATTGCTCCGATTGATCTGATTTTTGTTGTGTAGCCTGGAAATTATATACTTAATATGTGGTTTCATTTAATGCCTCTAGCTTGTATCAACCTTGTATAATCCAATAATGAATCGGATAAGCCATTTTAAAGATTATCTAGTTACTTAACAAGTATAGATACATGGTAGCGTCGTTGCTGCAACCGTGGAGGTACCTCCAGCCCACACAAAGTATCACATTAAAGTGTATCACGAAACGAAATATTTTATTGATCATTGCTACCTGCTAAGTTTGTTCCGCCAGTTCTGAAGTCATAGGTCAAGCCTAGGGATAAAATGGTAGTTACATGGCGTTAAAAAAGGATCTTTATCGCTATTCTGAATTATCCACAAATCTTCAACTGAATTTCATTGAATTATTAACCAACTACCTCTGACCTTCTTCTATGTCCATATTAATAAATTATAACTACCCCAATTATTAATTAACCTTACTGTAGACATCAATAAAAGTTAACCACAACTCGAAGTAGTAATGTCAAGGTCTTAATCAAAGTACAAAGTTATGGATAGGTATAATTTTAGCTACATAAGATATTATTAGTTTACTAGCTTCGCCCCTCTGTTTTACCCGCGTAAGTTTCGATCCCGCAGAAATATCGAGATGAAAAATAGATGTTGGCCAATTCTCAGGCCTACCCGATAAGCACACGAAATTCCATGAGAATCGGTCGAGCCGTATCAGAGGAACACTCACATTACAAAAAATATATAAAACTAGCTGCGCTCCGCGGTTTCACCCTTGTAAGTTTCGACCATGGGGAAATTCGGAGATGAAAAATAGATATTGGCCTATTCTCCGACCTATCCTATTTTCATACACACACAAAATTTCATGAGCGCCTAGCCGTTTTGGAGGAGTATCTATGGTAACTAACGTTATGGTGACTACGTGAATTTTATATATAGAGACGACAAAGTTATGATTATAATTTTACTTCCAAGATATTCACAAGACAATATTGTGCTTCTAGCCTTGGAGGCGTGTTATGGAATGCCGTACATCAGAAATGTGGGTGACGAATTTTATCAGCTGTGAGTTGTGATAATAAAGGTATTTGATTGAGAAATTTTGATTGAAGACCGATAAGTAAAACTGTAATAATCGAAGCCCCAGTTCTGTACGCACGAGTAAAAAGGTGTAGTAGGTTTCCTATAATGATGATTACTTGTTATATGACTTGGTGATATAACGTCAGCCAACATAAGTTCATTTAAATTTTTCACTAACATTTTGCAAACATTTTTATTTTAATTTGTTTAAAAATTCATTCGCTGCGATATTTTATTAGTTTATTTTTACGTAGGTAGTAAGTAAGTGCTTACGAGAAGTCTAGATTTCTAGATATAATACCTATATGTTTAAATTTGATTAAAAATTCTTTCGCTGCGATATTTTATTAGTTTATTTTTACGTACGTAGTAAGTAAGTGCTTACGAGAAGTCTAGATTTCTAGATCTAATACCTATATGTTTAAATTTGGCTAAAAATTCATTCGCTGCGATATTTTATTAGTTTATTTTTACGTAGGTAGTAAGTAAGTGCTTACGAGAGTCTAGATTACGTTTAGATTTCTAAATATAATACCTATATACATGAAGTACGGCACGGAATGAAACATTGGAATACCAGATTCGACAAACACAAAATAAATACTTACTGTTCTTCGAAGGGCTTAGTGCGATAATCACATTTCACTATTATAAATTGATCTATTAAATTCTATGTTTGTATTGACTAAATTCAAATAACCATATTAAATATAAAGCATAACCTAGGGTTTATAGATCACGGCATTTTATAAATATTTTGTAAAACGGTGCACACATTACTCTGTCTAATTTAACTACAAGGCTTTTCGTACACGTCAGAGGCATTCGCCCCTACAAAACCTACGCGCATGCGTGAAAATTTGAGGTTACTTTCCGTCTTGTGTGATAACGAATATAAGAGAGGGATGGGTGATAAATATGACACAACATGCGCACTGTTATCGACAGAAACATGCCACGTTGACGCTTATTTTGATTGTCTTAGATAAGAGAAAGTTTCTAAACGAAATAGGTACACATAAGTCTAGACATATGTAAGTTCTGTTACAAAAAAATAATAATTGTAAATAACATTTATTACTTTTACAGAGTGGTAGTTTAATATACAAATATAAAACAATTAAAAATATAAAAAAAGTTATGCGAAGTGTTCTCCATTGGCTGCACTACATTTCTTTAAACTTTGAGGCCAGTTATCAATAGATGCACGAACTCTTTCTATGGGGAAATTCTTCACTGCCAATCGTGAGGATTGTTTTAGGGACTCCAAATTATCATGGCGTTTAGAGCAAACTGTACTCTTTAAAACTGACCATAAATCATGATCCAGCGGATTAAGGCGCTTGGATCACTGCTACGCATCACGCACCGTGGCGCGTCAATGCGTTCCCGAACGTTGCTTGTAAGTATCTCCGCTTGTATAGAAAACACGCACAGTCCAACACATAGAAAATGTAACCATGCGCGTGTATGCGGATCACGCGCACACAAGCGGAGAAATGTGTGTTACGCTGCGTGATGCGTGGCAGTGTGCCAAGTGCCTAAGATCGGGTCAAGACGACAGTCTTTAGCTCTGATGAAGCCCGAGATGTTCGCTTCCAGTCAAGACTGCGTGGACCGAGCTTTATGACCCGGCGCCGAGTCTTGTTGGAAGGACCATACTTGGTTATTGACCATGGTGTTATTAAGGGGCTCCTACCTTCTCAAGAATGCTATCTTGATACACTTGTGCCGATGTTTTGATTCCTACCTTTTTCACAAAAATATGGCTAACCCCACCCCACCAAACCATCACAGAAGTCGGATAATGCCCACGTTGCACTCTGTCGACTAATTGAGAAGCTTCCTTCCTTTGAGCATAAATACGGTTATTTCATTTGTTAAAATATTTCTCAATTGTAAAAAAATTCTCATGCGAAAACAAAATTTTTCTCTGAACTCCCTTTGAGTACCGCTACGATTGCGCTGTGTGCGATGTTTCGATTTTACCACCCTATTCATATTTAATTTATCAGTATAAAGAGAAAGAGAAAGGCCATTTCGCCTTTCTCTTATATGCTGCTAGTCTTAAAGTCATCTCTTAGGGCTAGGGTTGAACCGGTGGTAGATTTAATTGTTGACGTTCAAAAAGTAATTCCTGTAATTCTATTTTGAATAAAAAACTTTTCTTTCTTTCTTAAAATACGTGACATGGTTCTAGGTGCTATGCTNNNCCCCCCCCCCTCCCCAGTCATGACAGCTCATAGAGCTCTTCTAGCTCAAGACCCGTGTCGGCCACTTTTAGCTGCCGCGCGTGAGCTGCTTCCCTCCGTCAGAGGTGGGGAGAGGAGAACACCCGCAGTCCTCCTGGCCAAGATAATAATAGTATAACCTATTAATCGCAATACTCCGGTTTGCCTCCTCCCAGACTAGCTGGGAAAGAAGGGGGGGTCTGCACCCCTATCGACCATAAATATAGAGGCTCGAGCTACCTTAGGGCACTCGCCTCTCATACAGATGAAGCTGCACTGGGCCTTCAGCCTGTTAGCGTAGTTCAATCTAAAAAAAAAAAAATGCTATGCTTATTTCCTGAGGTAAAATCTTTCCGACAGGATTTCTTCGATTTATCTCCCTTACTGCTTTGACCACCTTTTTAGTACGAACACTAGGTACGTGAACGGCCAGATCTTTCTCTGTCACAAACAGAGGAAGTCTCATTGTACCTATTAACAGCCCGGTACAGAAACATTTGACTAATACACGCTAATACCAAGTATGGAGAGTTTCAAAAATTGCATTTGGTTCCATGCCATTCCATGTGTAATGCAATCACAGCGATTCTGTTCTCTTTATCACCCCACTCCATTTTAATATCGCTAAATATTGAACAATGTATTGGCGCTAAAACGAGAAAACACAATGAACAATCGTATAAAAATGACAGATTACAAATTCAAATGTATTATTTTTTATTTTTAATTGTAACAATATTTATGGCCAGCCTAAGTATGTATACTTAAGGTTGTCTAAATAGATGACTTGTTTTTCTCATCTATACATTTACGTGTGTAGTGAATACTGCATTGAGACCGTATCAAGCCGCAACGTGAGGTACCTCCCCTACGTTCTTCAGACCTCTCTGCCTCTCGGGGGGAGACTTTCCATATTCTACAGTGGTCTAAGGTACATGGTATCTATGCCAATTTGTATAGTGGTTTGATATTTTATAACTACGACCGTGACATTATTTTGCAAATTACCTTCCTTTATTGTTTACTAGCTTCCGCCCGCGGCTTCGCCCGCGTGGATTTCGGACTTCAAAAATTATTCAAAATTTTAACTTATTATGTTATTCTGATATGAAAGCTATATTACTGTAATGTTTCATGAAAATCCGTTAAGTAGTTTTTGTGTGAAAGAGTAACAGACATTCTTACAAACTTTCGCCTTTATAATATTAGTAGGATATATTTTGTATATTAACAAGGCTTTTTTTTTTTCTTTTTTTTTAGGTAGACTACGCTAACAGGCTGAAGGCCCAGTGCAGCTTCATCTGTATAATTAACAAGCCGTCGAGCTTTTGGCAAGTGACTACCGACACATAAACACCCAGTGAGTTCCGTTCCGAGTTCCCAAAGTGAGTTCCGTGAGTATTCATTCAATGAATGAATAAAAAAATATTGGAATACTTAATTCATTTAAGAGTAAGAATAAGAATCATTTAATTTATTTATTTGCTACACATAATATAAATGAAATTAAAAAACAGATTAAAACAATGCATAAGAAATGTACATAATATCATGTGTGCCATTCGTTGGTTCTAACTCAGTATGTTGCAGCACTGGTCTTCCGTTGGAGCAACTTAATAATATCACTAAAGATTACAACAGCTACAGAGTAGAAGAGAACATGACATATACATATTATTATGACAGATTACTTTTAAATATTACCGTATAAACTATGCCCTCGCCCTCATATTATCACTAAATCATACAATTACTAAGAGTATGTATTACAACAAGAAAAAACAATATGGACTAACAAGTAAAAACAAAAAAAATTAAAGAAAGTAAACAACATAGTAAACTCACAAAGACAGTGGTAAAAATAGTTGACATACGTGTTACTTGGCATTCTTATATTGTATTAATGCACATGAGCTAAAACGTAAATTAGTCAAGTGGTTCCTCATTTCTCTGATATCATAGTCAGCTTAGAGATATTTAGGTTGTTGATATTTTAGAACACATGATGGCATACCAAGTTCAGCTTCAGACGATGATTTTTTATCATCGAGTGTTTATTATAATATGGTGGCTCTTAATACTTCTCATTCAATATTAATAATAACCTACCAATACCAAAAGCGCCATCTATTCAAATGCCAGAGCATTTAGTTGGGCACGGCTTCTCCGCGAGCTTGTAGTTGGGAGGATCGGGCTGGGGCCCGACGCGACTGCGTAGGGTGTTGGTCAGATGCCGGCACTTTCCATACTGCGGCCTAGAACGCAGTCCACTCTCCTTCAACCGCCACCCGTACTTGTAGCTCTCACATTCAGGAAAGTAATATTTGTCCTCCGGTTTCTCTTTCGTGCGGCGTTTCAAGTATTCCACCCTCCCATTTTCGGGTTTCGGTTTATAAAGGACCCTAGTAAGTTTCTGGTCAACAGGTCTCATGAGGGGGTCAAGGGAAAGGTCGGTGTCGGGTCTCTTCAGACGAACGTCTACTTCAGGGTCGCCCAAGTTCAAATTAACGATCGAATGCCCGTGCTGAAGGTGTTCGATACCCGGAATTTCTCGAGCATCTCGTATGGGCGTTCTCTTTTTGTTGTACCCTGCGTTTACGTGGTCTCTGGTCAGCGTTGGCATTACGGCGGCCATTTTGTAAGCAATGACGTCACTTTCGAAATTATTTTTGAATTCCCTGTTTAGCGTCGCAGCTTCATATATTTTGGCGCGATGCTTCTCGATCCAATTTAACCGTTGTATGTTCTCTTTTTCATAGATACTTGTCAGGAACTTAATCACAACAGGGTTTGTGATATCTTTTAAAGACATTATCCTAAATATGTATTGTATATAGAATTTAAGGTTTAAACAAAGTTAAAAAAAATAATTAACCGTAATTAACAATACGTTCTCTAGCATATAAGTATTATAATATACAGTATCAAATTACAGTACGTGGTACGTGCGTAAAAAATATTTGACACCAAGTGACGTTTTTGTTCATTTTTTTATTTTTGTGAAACTTGAATTTATATTTATGTGTGTGGCCTTACATAATTATACGAGATTGGTAAAAAGCGAGAGGCATTAAATTAAACCGCATATTTAGTGTATCATTTCCAGGCCACACCACAAAAATCAAATCAATCGGAGCAGTAGTTTAGCCACAGGAATTTTTTAAGATTTTTTTCCCTTTTCACTACAATTGTTACACGTAACAAAGAAACACGCAGACAAAGACAACACCACAGCCGCGTAGGCCGCGTAGCCGTGTAGGTACACTACACCCCGTCCGGGGGATCCGGACGCGGACGCAGTTCAGACCACAACTACACCCTGACAGACAACAGCACACACGTTCGGCTCCGAACAGCCAGAACGACGATGTTAGTTTGTTAGTTCAGTCTTAGTCAATAACGACAGTGCCCTTTTACAGAGCTCAAATCAAACCGCCGTAGCCGTTAGGTTAACCACGACAACCGCGCGCGAGTCGTACCACCCGCCAGTGGTGGATCGGGGTCCGGGCCCCCCAGTCATGGTAGCTCATGCCGCGCGTGATCTGCTCCCCTCCGTAAGAGGTGGGGAGAGGAGGACACCCGCTGTACTCGGCCAAGATAATAATAGCATAACCTATTAATCTTAATATTCCGGTTTTCCTCCTCCCAGATTAGCTGGGAAACAAGGGGGGGTCTGCACCCCCATCGATAACAAATACAGAGGCTCTAGTACCCCATGGAACTCGCCTCTCATACAGATGAAGCTGCACTGGCCTTCAGGCGTTAACGTTCTATCTAAAAGATCTACGATAAAAGAAAGAGTAGATCTATCTAAAAAAAAAATGTGAGGAATCAGATGCTATCACTTCGTCTATAGTATTATCTGTCTATGTATTAAATTTTAAATTTTATAGTGCCAAAAACGTAGACAGAGAATAGTTTACCTCTGTCTACGGCCACAAACTTATCTGTGACAGCTGATGACAGAGCACTCAAGTCGAATTAAGTGTTGCCATTAAAATAACTATTCCAATTTTCAGAGTAAAAATAATGTACGACGCAGGAAGTAATTAAAAATTATCATCACAACATTAGTTTTTATAAATATAGATAATAAATCCGTGCCTGTGAAACAATGGTAATAGACATATAAACTTTCAAGACAATCGGTCAAGACGTTTAGTAGTTGACATACCGACAGCAGCGCCACATACGGGAGCCATTTGTATTTTTTAAGCATCCAGGAAAACTCTGTGTCCCAAATTTCATGAAAATCGGTTCAGCAGTTTTTGTGTGAAGGAGTAACAAAAAAACAAATATGCAAACCTTCGCATTTATAATTTTCGTTGGATTGGTGTGTGGTAAATACTGCATTGCAGCCGTATCCAGCCGCGATGTGATGTACCTCCCCTACTTTCCTCAGACCTCTCGGCCTCTCAGGGGGAGACTTTCCATCTTCTACATTCGACTAAGCCCTAATGTACATGGTACCTATGACAATTTTTATAATGATTTGATATTTTATAACCATTGTAGTAAGATGTAGTGCCACACTGCATGCTTGCATGCAGTCGAATTGGGCCAGCACGACCGGGGAGATCTCGCTTACACGAGACCGGCGTAAAGTGACAGATGTGCTATCGCGTTTCGTGCGGTGTGTAAGTAGCCGGAGGCCTATGGAAGTGGGAGAAGAAAGGAGGGCAGAGCATCCGCATAGTCTCTATGCGGATGTCTGTGGGCTTCGGTGATCCTGAAAATGGCTCTGACTGCTCGTTTGCCCCCCTATACCAAAAAAAAACCGTAAAGTAACTTTCTTTATTTTTTATGGGGACAAACGAGCCGTCGAGCTTTTGGCACCGACTTTGACTACCGACGCA
>LUGF01038802.1:15283-29386 GCA_001625245.1 Calycopis cecrops | reverse complement strand
GCCCACAAATATCCGCATAGAGGCTGTACAGAGGCGCTGCCCTCCTTTCTCCTCCCACCTCCATGGGCCACCGGGCTACTTACACACCGCACGAAACACAGCTGTCACTTTACGCCAGTCTCGTGTAAGCGAGAGGTACCTCCCCGGTCATGCCGGCCCAATTCGACTGCATGCAAGCATGCAGTGTGGCACTACCTCTTACCAAAACTTACTCGGTCCGGTGGCAGTGCGTAAATGCATTTCCCTGCGAGAAAAATAATAACGTTAATTACACATTACTTTCATCTACCTGCGAATATAAGCGTTTAACATTATTGTATTACAGCAACTGTACGTAGCGGGCGAACCGGGCGAAGTGGACCCCGAGGAGCCGGCGGCGCCGTGCGAAGCGAGCGGAGCGGAGATGGAGGGCGTGGCGCTGTGCTGCGTGTGCGCTGCGGCGCCACTGTCGCGCGCGCTGCTGCCGTGCCGGCACGCGTGCCTCTGCGCGAGATGTCTACGTAAGTTGTTTGATAACTGTACAGATAAGAAGCTGAGCGGAGCTGCTGTGCGCTGTGGCTCCGATACCGCGCACGCTGCTGCCGTGCCCGGCACGCGTACCTCTGCTCAGCACGAGGTGTCTACGTAAGTTGTGTGTGATAAACAAGTTGAGACGAGGGAATGAATAAGGAATATAAATAAATAGAGCTGTTCTAGCTACACTAGTCTCATTATTGGTAATAAAAAGGCATGCGAAGCGAGCGGAGACGCTGCTGCGCCTCTAGCTTTTATCAACCGTGTACGTGACCTATTTGTAACATATATAAATCGGGAAGCGAGGCATCGAGGAGAGCGAATAAAAGGGTCGGAAGTTATTATATACCGACTCCTCAATAGTCTCATACGTCATGAGGAGCCATGCGTAGAAAGTAAATTTGTACTGTAATTTCTACACTTAGAAAAATTTGTTGAAAAGGCAATTAATTACCTATTAACAAATTCGAATTTTTCGGGCCAAATTCGAATTTGTGTCACGTGCTCACTATATTTTAAAATTCTCGTTTTGTTTTAAAATCACCTGACTGTGACTCTTTGTCCAGACCTGAAGAAACATGTCCTCTGTGTATACACAACAAGCTAAGATAAAACGTGTACAATCATATAGTAGCGCTCGTGTTATGAATCCAAATGCAAATGTTCAATCCGTGCGCAGCCGATGATCTGCATTGAGTGTATCAATGACAAAGTAAGGGTACGACCCCGCGTACAGACTTAGCGACTGTATAATTACTTTTATCTACACTAATGTTGTAACATTCTACTTATGTTTTCAATACTTGACTTATAATAACTACTGTTATAGCTCAGACAACAAAAAACTTAATTTAAGCAATTTGACATGATGTTATAATATCCAAATAAAGCACCACAATTTACAGAGGCTCGAGTTAACGCTCGCCTCTCATATCGATGAAGCTGCCCTAGGCATTTTGCCTGCTTTAGCGTAGAATCTATCTAAAAAAAAAAAAAAATCCAAATAGATATCCTAAAATCTCATTATAACACTGTGTGAGAGCGAGAGAGAGAGAGAGAGTGGTGAGAGAGCCTTATGTCATAATCCTTAACAGCGCGCGCTCGCTCCTGATTGGCCCTGCGCGCGCTGCGGCTGCGCTCTCATTGGTTAGATTTTAATGGCGGCAAGTTCGCTGTGACATTTAATGTTTCGCAATATTTTATTAATTGAATAATTGCATTAGTGAAGATAAAGTAGTGTATGCAACTGCATATAACACGGGTATTAAAACACTCGTTACTATTTTGAAACTCGCTTCCCTTCATTATACGACAGTTGCATAAACTGCTATTAAGCAATCACTTTTTTTTTATGATATAGGAGGGCAAACGATCAGCCGGAGCCATTTTCATGAGTACCGACGCCCACAAACATCCGCATAGAGGCTATACAGATGCACTACCCTTCTTTCTCCTCCCACCTCCATGGCCCACTGGTTACTTACACACCGCACGAAACGCGACAGCACAGCTGTCATTTTACGCCAGTCTCGTGTGTCGCTTAGCGTGGTCGCACCCTTACGTTGTTATATATTATATGTTGAACGCGATGATAGTCACGAATAAGAAGAGACCGTGCTTGTGCTCATTAACGCCTACGTAGTAAGACGATTGTTTACCGCACCAGATAAATTATAAGTGCGGTTCAGGTCCTCATTTGCGTTCTTTACGAATGAATCCGATAACCTTATCAGTTAGACAATCAGTCACGCTATAATCAGTCGTCTTTCGTGCCGTTTGTTAAGCCGGTGGCTCATTGTGGATATGGGACAGAGGAAGGCAGCGCAGTGCATATGCGGATATTACCGAAAAATCAAGCTCTGATTTTTCGTTTATGGGGAGCTAAAAATGCTGCAAATATAGCATTAGCGGCATTTTTAGCTACACCTAGCACTAGCACACAGCTTAGCAGCACCTAAAGGAAAAAAATAAAGCGTTGCACCGCAAGCCTGCCCCTAAGACCTTTAACATAACCCGCCAATCGCTCATGAATAAGCGCTGTCCGCTAACATTATAGCATTCAGATCACGTCGCGCACATCCGCGGCGGCACGACGTAGAGGTTGTACGTCAATGCCAGCTCTCAACAACCTCTCCGGCTGACCTCCGGGTGTGCCCGGCGATGGCCGAGGCCTTGAGAAGCTATGCTGTCGCGTTTCGTGCGGCTTGTGAGTTTCTGCTGGCCCATTGGATGGGAAGGACGGATCAACATAACATTTATCCTATAAAAATGCTCTGCTTACGTTTAAAAACATTTACACATCAATGCCAGCTTTTAATCTCTCTGGCTGACCTTTATGTGTAAGATAATGGTCGGAGCCTAGAGAAAAGACAGCTGTGCTGTCGCGTTTCGTGTGATTTCTACCTTTCTCCCATTGGAAGAGAAGACAAGATAACATTATATGGATATCTAAATGAATAATATGGGCGTCGGATAGTCCAGATATCACCGACAGCTCATTTACCTCCTTATCCTATAAATAGTCAAAGCCAACTCTCTGGCGAACTCCGGGTATGTTCGGAGATTATGACCAGAGCCTTGCCCTACGACCATGTCTCCACGTCTGTGACGAATTGTGGTTTACCTGAGGACGTTGTCCCTAGAGGATTGTGACATACGATTATCCGGTTCCATCGCGAATCCAGCGAATGCGTCACGGATTCCGTCTTCGATTGTGGAGCGATTTTCAATTGTTTTTTGTTCAGAATGGTATATTCTCGTAATGGTTCTATCGTCACCAAGTTAGGATAATGGGATTTCTGTAAAATCTAGGGCAACCCTCAAATTATTTATGCACGAACGTGGTTTTTTTAAACTTTCTAGTTTATTTTCACCTATTAATCATCTGTCATGATATTATGTATTTATTTATCTATGTATGTATGTATTTATTTATCTATGTATGTATGTATTTATTTATGTATGTATGGATGTATTTATTGTGTATGTTTGTATATTGTATATATATTTATTAGTCGCAGTTCATAATAAAGTATTTTGTAGATTAAGAACTAGATGTGCACACTATTATTGTGTTTCTTATAGAAATTCTCCTGTGGCAGGACTACTGGTAGAAATCTCACTATGGGATAAGTAGTACCTTTGTACAAGTGTTTATAATATTAAGATTGTAATGTATGTTTTCCCTGTGTACATTAATTATTAAATAAATAAATAAATAAATAAATATGTCTCTTAGCTGATGATACAAGGTGCAACTCTTTAAGAGTTAGGTTTTATAGTCAAATATAGACTATATTTTTTTTTCAAACTCAATAATGATAGTTTGTGTAATTGCTGCATTTTTCCTAATTAGGTTAGCCTAAGTTTCAATTTAGTAATGCATGTTAGCTTTATGTCACCACACTAAAAATAAAAGAAACATATACCAAAAAACCAAACAGACTTCAAAAAAACACCGCACTAGAAAGTTAAAAATCAAATCGGTACTCAATTTATTTTCGGCCAAATTTGACTAAACTAAATAGAAAGTTTCCAAATCTAATTATACTTAATTTACTTTCAGCCAAGTTGGACTGAACTAAAAAGAAAATTTCCAAAGTCTAATTAGTACTCAATTTACTTTCAGCCAAGTTGGACTGAACTAAATATAAAAATTCCAAAATCTAATTAGTACTCAATTTACTTTCAGCCAAGTTGGACTGAACTAAATAGAAAATTTCCAAAATGTAATTAGTACTCAATTTACTTTCAGCCAAGTTGGACTGAACTAAATAGAAAATTTCCAAAATGTAATTAGTACTCAATTTATTTACAGCCAAGTAGAGTACACTAAGTAAGTACACTAAGCTAAACTGAATATTTCTAAAATCTAATTGGCACTTAATTTATTTCCAGCCAAGTTGGACAAGTGCCCGATCTGCCGCAGCGTCATCACCAGCTACTTCTGCATACGGAACGAGGAGCGAGAGGAGCAGCTGTCCGACATGAAACAGCACTACCCCATCAACAGGCGAATCCTGAATCTGTTCCACTACCACTAGCACACACACAGGCTGAATCCACATACACTACAACCGTTGTAGGTACGCGGCTCAAAAGAATCCCGTTCCTCCGAGTATTATCTTAAACCTCTTAGGGTCAACTCACACCAAAAGCGCGGCGAAGGGCAGCGAAGCGGAGCGCAGTTTATGTGTCATATGAATTTCAACTTTATTTTCATTACTATAGTACTTATTATCGAATTCTCGCCACTTCTGGAACATTCCAGCGACTTCCCGAACAGTCGCGGGAATCCGCGCGCCTTCCCTACCGGGCGGTTCGCTTCGCTTCGTTGCACTTCGCTGCTCTTTCGGTGTGAGTTGAGCCTTAGAGGAGAAAAGACGTCTTTTCTCACACCACGGATCCAAGGGAGAAAAGACGTATAACATCTTTTCTCCTATAGATCGGTGGTGTACCTTGGCGTTTGCGGATTGTCATCGCGCACTGTAGGATACCTTATGAAAAAAATATGTAAGAATTGCTCATTTTGGACTGAGCAAATGTCAATGTCTTCAGACGAGGCGTTTCGAAGCTCAACTGTACATTTGAAACAATTGAGGTAAAATTTGTAGTGGTACAAAATATGATTTGGAGTCCCTCTTACAGTTTGATGTCATGTAGGTACGGAACAACTGCACTCCTCGCACTTGAATGGGCCACGCGAGCTCACCTAACAAATACTGTTAGATTGACGAAAACATGGGAGTTCGCTGATGTCTGATTATAGAGTGTAGAAGTATAGAAGTGGCACCAGCTGCATATCTGATAAAAAGTGTATATGTGTTGAGAATGAAGGCTTTTCGTATGACACTAATAGGGTTACTCAAACGTAAATTGGTCCCTTCTATATATGTACTTCAAAGAACTTACAAGAAGAACGGGCGTCGCTGGCTGATACTATAACTTCGCCAACTTGCAAGTAAATGTAGACTGCGTCGCGAAATAGAACCTCCTTCTAATATACAATAAACTTTTTTTTAGTCTTAGAATTTGATCTCGTCGCCCTGTTATTTACGACCAGTACAAACACACATTAGCCTTACTACTTTCTGAATATTTAATTCGTAAAAATCAAGTTCGTTAAAACAGTCTCTAATTTTGATTCGTTTACAATACTTTAACTTTACGCTACTACAAAAACGGTATTTTTTTAAAAAGTTATATAAAATTGCACATTAGGTTCTAAATTTAATTGGCAACGATCTTTTAAATTCAGAACTTTTCAGATCTATTTTTAAAAGTTAATTTTAAATGAAATTACGTATGAGCAGTATTCTAGTATTTCTCATATTTCAAGGCCTAGAATACTGCTTATTCCCCGTTTTACTTGCATACAACATAAATTAACTAGAGCAATAATAAAGCAATAAGCAACAGAGTTCGTTAAATTATTCTTACTTATGTTGAAATGATAACAGTCTACATTATTTGTGTTGTTCAAATAAACATCAATATACTGAATGCCATAAAGAAAATTAATGTTTATAAAAACCTAATCGAGGCCATAGTTTTTATCCATACAGCCTTACAGAATGCGTATTAAAAGACAAAGCTCCTCGAATTTTGGAGCTTAGGATATGCCAAATGATATCGTGTGAAACGGTAATCGAGCGTAACACTTTACAGCGCTTACACCGCTTATATCTTTGAGCATCTTTCAATTATATATATTCACATAGAAGCATGTTCCTAAAGAGTAAACTCAAATCGCGTGTCGCTGTTGACGGATCTTTTTTTTCGATCTCTGCCAAATGTTTCCAAGACACTAATAAGAGGAATACCTAATATGTAGGTATTATCTTGTCTAAGGAGGTCAAAACATTTTAACATATAATCGTTTCTTAGATATTCATTATACAGCTCTATAAATGTAATGAAATAACAAGAAAATTCTTGCCAATACCTACCTACGATAAAATTTCGATGTATTCACCTGGCACTACATTCCTTTTTACCTTTTTTATTTGTACCATATTTTATTGTATGATGTGTTCTTGAATGTTGCTACGTAAGTTACTTCTTAGTCAGTGGCGTAATTCACATGCAGTGCCCATTGGTGGAAAAACATTCATTAGTTAAGCTTCGCTATTTTTGGAGGCAGAGGGGAGCAGGGCCGGATCCTGGTGGGGGCTTGGGAGGAGCCCCATGCCCCGCCAGACCTTAGTCCGGCACTGGAAGGACCCCAGTTATGAATTTGCCACGGGCCTGAAATTTTGTTACGTCACTGTAATTGTGGAAAATTCTCGAACATTACTGCCAATGATACCAAAATGTAATATGCATGTAACATGTTGATCTATTAAAGTTCTTTGCGATTTTGCATATACGATATGATTAACCAGTATTTACGATATGATTATTTTTTATATATTTATAAATTTTTAGAAATCGCTGTAATTAAAGTTTTATTAATGAATTAATACGAGGTTCGGAGTTTGGAAAGCATTGCACTCTTGGTATGTGGCTGAGCCGATCTAATGAAGTAGATGTAGGCTTTCTGTAAGCACATTTGTTTTATAAACACGAATATTGAATTACATTAAGTAATAAAACGCAAATCTTAATATTGCAGACAACAAAAAGTGTTACATGCATATGCCAACGTGTCGGATGACAGTTCATAGAGGTTGTATGTTATAATTGTGTGCTATTTTACATTATACAATGTTAAATTATAAGGTCAACGGATACGTCTGATAATTAGAAAGAGAGAACATCGTAACGGGGTACCGCGATTGTCTCTCTCTCACTATGGACGCGCAGTAGAGCGAGAGATACATAAAGGCATCTGTCTCTCTTTTGCTCTGTCCGGAATACCTCTATGAAAGGTTTTCATGGCCGTGTGACTCGTGTGTGTTTAAGTTAGCAATTGACTGAAAGTTGTGTTTTTGTTTTTAATTCCGTAAGGTTTTACAAGTCGTGTTCATTTTTGTCTTTATCTCGAGGTTCGCAGGATTTTCAGTTAAAAGATGAGAAACTTAGACAAACGCATTGTTGATTATGGAATGGTATTAGGCGACTAGTAAGCCTTTCAAGTGATTTAGCCGCGGGAAGGGAAGAAGAGGCGGTATACTCGTATAGAGAATTCAACTGCTCACAGAAATTTCCATCCAATGTCAACAACCAAGGACTTTTTACGACGTAATATAACTTAGAAAAGATTTTATTGTTTCCACAAATATTAATTAAGCCATCCCGTGCTAAAAATATTCATATTTTTATACAATAATATACCAGAAATAGTCTCTAAGTATACGTTTTAGGAATAACCTAAGTAAAAATCAAGAGGGATATAATCTTCGGACCAAATATGATGACGCCAACGAAATGCTTATCTGCACTTCTCTTCTAATAATAATTCGTATTGATATTTTATGACGTCATTATCGTAACAGTAAACAGAATACGTACCTGCGTATATGCACCTATTATGTTTCCTATAAAAACGGATTCCTTAAAAATAATGTTAAGATTTAATAGCAATAATCAATAAACAGTAAAAATAAGCAATACATATTAGATATGAAAATGAATGTTCGTATGTCCTTTATAGAATCGTCAACTGTGCGTTTTATTTTAGCAAAGAGGTTGTGCAGGAGCCCATGAAGGTTTCTTAGTTATTACGACCAATTTATGACAGATGGCGCCACCACAATAAATTTAATATTTGTGTAATGTCTTTCCTTTTAATTTATTTTAGTTGGTGATGCAGCTAGTACATAATAAACACGGTATACTACATCTTTCGACCTCGAGATTCAGATACAACTTTATTTTATATTATTCTAATGAGTGGATAACTTTACGCAACCTAGAGGCTTTATTTATTTCTGTTACGACCCTCACGATAAATTCCTAACACGTCTTCCTATTAACAATTATTTAATATTAAAAATTAACTCGTACACATGTTATTTCTATTTTTTTATTTGTACTTACTAAGATATTATATTTTCTTAACATTATGTCTAAAAAAATGGCGTCCCTTTTGTTTAATTTAAAGGTATTAATTATCCGACGATTCAGTATGAAATATAGAGATTATTGAAAATAATCCAAATGAATATGACGCCATTTTTAAATACAGAGCTAATAATAGACGGTCGTTGCAATAATTTGCCAGCAATTTTTTTTTATTATAAAAAAAATAATATTTGGTAAAGTATAATGGTCCAGGATGTATTCGGACCGGTCGTCTTGGGCGTTCATTAAAAGACCTGTGACCAACCGGTAACGGCTAAAGATGATGGAAAAGGATAATTAAAAAATGAGATAGCAAATATATATAAAACAATTATTGTTTACGTCCGTGTATTGTAAGCTGGTTATGTTTGGTTTTGTGACATGAGCAATTTGTGTGGGTGCAAGATATGTATCTGTGATAATAAGAAATGTTTTGTGAATTTGCTGTGTACATACGGGGGGTAGTTGTAAATTCATGTAACGTGTGATCAATCTTGTAACGTAGATGTAATAGTTGATAGAGACAAGCGCGTAGCCAGATACTGAGAACCGCTGTGACGACGAAACTGTATGAACGGGCAGGCCATAGGAAGTTAGTTCATAAGGCTGTCTAAGGCAATGATCAGAGATAGGTCCTGTAGACAGCCCTAGCGCTATTATAGGGCTCTGATCATGAATCGCTGAGGTTCTGTTAAAATCCTGGCTACGCCCTTGAATAGAGACTGTATTATTTATAAAATTTAATGTAATGTATATTAGATTAATAAAATCTTTAGTTTAAATTTTCACTTGTTTACTTTTCACGTGACTATTTAAATCCCGCTGAACGGACATAATAGTAAGTAAATGGGACAAATGTGGTTAAGGGATGCCCAGGATATAAATGGCGTGAAAGTGACGTGCCCTGCAGTGGGTAGATGTTGCCAGCTAACTAAATTAGTAAATGGCGCATTATTATATATTATCTTTATATTAATACGTGAAGCAAAAACTTCGGGAACATTTTTACGAAAATTGCGCGAACGGAGGTGTATGAAATTTGGCACACTTATAGTTTGTTTTTTTTATGGTATGGGGAGCAAATGAACAGGCGGAGCCATTTTTATGACTACCGACGCCCATAGACATCCATATAGAAACTACACAGATGCGCTGCCCTCCTTTCTCCTTCCACTTCTATAGGCCACCGGCTACGTACACACCGTAAAATGTGTAGGTGTAGGAGAAATGCATGACGGTATTATTTTTTTTATAATAATGTTTAAAGTTATTATTAAAATTTAATAAAAACTTTACACACACTACCAAGCATTTGACGCATTGATATATAAGACACGTAATTATTTGACGAAGTTTCTATGTGTCTTTTGCAAGTGTTGAAAATGCCACATGTTTAGGTATTATAATTAGTTGTTTACCTTAGTTACGATGACATAACATGTCATATGATATTTAGTTTTTATTTACAAAAAAGTTTCACAACTCGGAATTAAAATTCGATTCCACATTTGACATTAGCTACTGTCATTTTATAAAATAATGATACCACATATAACACAATAGTGATGAACACAACATATTTTGTAATTCATATTAGGTAATGTCTGTCTCTTGTATATGTGTTATCAAATAAACGTTTTTCTTTCTTTCTTTCAAACAATCGATAAACAATCGCGATTTTATGTTTATTTAATTATAATTATAATGTCGGTGTGCCAATTAAAGAATAAATGATTTATTTTGATGGAAATAAATACTTACATAATAATTCATAATAATCATTATTAATTAATAACAAGAGCTTTATTTTATTAAAAGTTAATACTTCTGTTTTTTATATTATTTTGTTGTTATATTAAAAAACAAAGCTTATAATAAAAGAGCCTTGATAGATAGTTTTCTATCTTGGCAATACACGCGAGATCTGACAGCTACCGCCATTTTGTTTATCTTGCCATTCGGCTTCATTCTTCCAGTCTGACTGTACGAATCATTATAAATAAATAATAATATCTGTGAACTTTACACACCACGTTAGCCTAGCCCCGTGCTAAGTACCGTTAGCACTTGTATTACAGGTACTAGACAACGGAATATATTTGATGTTTTATGAATTTTAAGAAATGTTACATATTTAAGATTTTTATTATAGAAATACATACAATACAGAGATAAACATCCATGACCCAGGCGGGATTCGAACCCGCGATCCCTGGCACAACATGCTCCACTTATCCGAGCCCTGTACTACTGCGCCAAGCTGGTAGTCAAAAATATCTTGTTTAATTGCGATATTTTGTTATTTTGTTGAGTTTTTGTTAAAGTTTATTTAAATCGTGTTTGTTGTTACGTTTTGTGAACTTTGAGTGTTTCTTTTTTGAAAATGGATCCTCAGCCAAGTACATCACAAAAAGACGCGGACATATTCTTGTCCCCAAGAAAAAAACGTCCACGAAAAGCTTTAACTGTTACTGAAAAAGTAATGATCCGCCAACGTCTACAAGTAGGTACGTGAAAAATGAAACTTCTGTGCAATTGGAGGCCCATGTTACAACCATTTGTTTTATTTCTCATGTTCCTTCATTATCACATATTTTTATTAATTTCACATATAATTATTGAAGAAAACTCTCAGATACTTAATTAATCGTCATAACTAAATTATCCGTTCAAAAATATTTAATTTTTTGATGTACTTAGTTTCGATTAAAGTAGTAGTTGATACTACTGTAAACAAGAGGAATCGATTCGGAAATATTTCGTTTCCGTATCGAATAATTTCGCAACGTCACTATTTAGTACTTGTCATAACGTTACAACACTGAAATTGTCAAATCTGGAATCGAATTAAAATTCCGAGTATAGATCTAGTTTCGATCTTCACAGGATCACTAGTAAATATAATTGCACCACATTTTCAAACTTCCTTCATAATATACACCGAAACGTGATTTAAATTACAAACCATAGGGTAGAGTCAAGCTGACTGCTCTATGCCGCCACTTTGAATAGCAGACAGTCTTTATATATAAAAATGAATGTTTGTCTGTATGTTCTTTATAGAATCTTAAACTATACATTTAATCATGTGATGATCTCTAGCAAAGTTGTTGTGCATGAGCCCACGAAGGTTCCTGAGTTGGTACGACCAATTTTCGACAGATGGCGCCACGCGTAGCAACGCACGCAGGGCACAGCTAGTGTTAATAATAAAACAAAACTATCAATAAATTTATACTTTTATCATCAACTCCAAACATTGCTTACAAACACACTAATTACACTTACTAGAGTCAAAGTACAAGTCTTAGGGTCAATTCACACCAAAAGCGCGGCGAAGGGCAGCGAAGCGGAGCGCAGTTTATGTGTCATATGAATTTCAACTTTATAATAATTGCTATAATACTTATTATCGCATGAGCAAACTCGGACGAGACGCGCGGATTCCCGCGAAGTCGCTGGAATGCTCAAGAAGTCGCGAGAATTCGACAATAAGTACTATAGTAATGAAAATAAAGTAAAAATTCATATGACACATAAACTGCGCTCCGCTTCGCTGCCTTCGCTGCGCTTTTGGTGTGAATTGACCCTTACTTTGTCTAACCACCGTTCTCCTTCTCTCGCTCGTTATACAACTGTGAGTTCTTAACCGCCGAGTACAGGTTGAACAGCAGGTGCAGCGCCTGTATGCGGTCGTTCAAGGTGTCCCCCTGCACCGGTATGTCGAACATGCCGCACACCAGGTCCACGTACTGCGAGAGGGAGCAGTCTATGTTGGCGGGGGGGAAGCCCACTTCGTTCAGGGTATCCTCCATGGACTCCGGCCATTCTTCCATTAGACTATCGATGTCGGGCATTTTGCTGGTAAAATAATAGACTCGATTAATTTTAACTTTGTGTGTAACATTTAGGTATTTTTTATAGAGGAAGAAAGAAGGAATAAGGAGTAAAAAGTATGCAGCATATAATTGATAACCCGGAAGAGATATCTCATTGACAGGAAACCTCATTGCTTTGATACAAATGTTCCGTACATTTGTATCATTATTAACATAAAAGCGACATGTGTCTTCAGCTCGGATGCTTAATAAGTTTTCCATGGTTCCTTAATGTGTATAATTTATTTTAATTATTAGTATAGGAATGATATCTGAGTTACTTTAAAGGCCTGCGCAGACAGCAGGGGGATTTTTGTCCGCGGACAAAAATGTTCTGCAAAGTACCGCGTACTTTTAACCCCTGTTTACGTTACTCGATACAGTTGTGAGCGATCTATTTTAGCGAACAGATATCGCTCGTCAGCGCAGGCCTTAAATTAATTACGGCAGATGTCAAAATAGTAATAAAACGTACTTGGTGTACGTGACAGTGGGCGCCGGCTTCGTCATGTGCAGCTCGCTCACGTCCTTCACCCACCGCTCGATCGCTTTCGGGTTCTTTTCGGCGCCCTCGATCTTCCTTGTTAGCTGTAGGGTAGGTAATACAAGAAAATCTATCAAGAAATATTTTAGAATCATTTTACAGTACAGTAGCTACAGTATAAACGGCACAAACGAACAAATGGGGGCTCTTGATGACTACCGACGCCTAAAAACGTCCGCGAAATCCCCACACTGGCCATGCCCTGTATTCCCTTTTCCCTTCCCAAGGGCCACCGACTGCTCAAAACCGCACGCAACGCGAGTGCATAGGCTATAGCTACTTCACGACTGTATCATGTAAGCGAGAGGTACCTCCATATCCAAACACCCACAACAAAAAGTAACCCACATAGGTAGGTACATCCTAATTCCTATCCTATTCTCTCGTCTGGCTACAGGCCGCTTTTAGAGTAGTGTGAGATTTTGTTCCAGAAGTCAACATTATTTCCCTTGTTATACCTAGGTAGGTACATGTATTTTTGTATGTATATATATTTATGAAGTAAGGTATGTGCCGAACTATGTAAGAAGAACTACCTAACATATCAGAAGTTGGATACAAGTAACTTTGATATTCATATCTCCTGTTAGTCCTAGATTCGCGGCGTGCATCCTATAATTTACTCTCATAATTTATTCCAAAAGCGCTAAAATAAGTTAAGTAGTACCTATAACTTCTAAAATAAATAAATAAATAAATAAAATAAATGAAAAATATGTGTAAATAAATGTAAATATGTACCACAGTAGACTTGGCGCTGCTGGTCTTAGACATGGCTCTCAGCTGAAGGTGTAGCACCGCCGAGTCGCTTTGTTCAGAAGCTGGCTCATCCAGTACAGATAGCCCTGAAAAAAGAGTCATATTTTGAACAATAACTAAAATAAGATATTAAAATCTTTCAAAGCCTGGTCTGTACGATTGATTAGGTGATTGAGTTCGAGCTAAAAGGATTGGCATAAATAGTAAGGTATAATTCAGATTATGCAAATTATCGTAAAATTTTGTGACATCTAATACAACAATTTTTTTTTAATATTCTTGTAGATTTCAACTAATACTAAACCTCGTACTTTAGTGATGGGCCTATTTCCTAACCAACATAGACAATTACCCAAATTGTCGATGAACTCAAGGACCGGCTCGGCCAGGGGTTTCCCGCGGAGG
>LUGF01038802.1:0-15249 GCA_001625245.1 Calycopis cecrops | reverse complement strand
CCCCCACCGCCGGCACGTACTCCGGCACGAACGGCTGCAGGCGGAAGTCGATGTCTATCTTCTGTGGAGTATATCTACAAAATATAATACCACTTAAGGGGTCGTACCGTGCTGTGTTGACTGGAATTAGGCCGGCACGTCCGGAGGTACCTCTCATTCGCATTACACAGGCGTATAATGACAATTAATCTGTCACATTTCGAGCGCGTTTTGCGTAACAATCATTAGGTTGTCACGGGAGTTGATAGTCATTAAAAGGCTCCAACTGCTAACTCCTATATACTTATACTATAAAAAAATAAAGATAAGAGAGAAGCAGTGGCGTAACTATAGAGTGGCATATCGAAGAGATACCGGGGACCCTCGGTCCGCACTCTGCAGGCCTCCTCGACCGCACGTGGCACGTCAGCATATATAGCATGTCAGTATATTAGCGCAGAAATTCTGAGAATCTTCGATAAATACATACAAATACTATATATTTGCTTGAGCTTTTTAGGTTTCCGTACCCAAAGGGTAAAAACGGGACCCTATTACTAAGGCTCCAATGTCCGTCCGTCCGTCCGTCTGTCACCAGGCTGTATCTCCATGAACTATGATAGTTAGACAGTTGAAATTTGATTTCACAGATGGTGTATTTCTGTTGTCGCTAAAAAACAACAAATACTAAAAAAATAAATAATATGAATATTTAAGGGCGGCCCCATACAATAAACGTGATTTTTTTGCTCCCATACAAAAGATAAGCTCCCGTTTTCGTAGATAATAGTACCTTCGTGCGCGAGTCCGACTCGCACTTGGCCGGTTTTTATATTAGGCGAAGGATTTTGTTGCTACTATAGCATTTATTATTTCAGATAGACTCGTGAATACGATCCTGACGGTCTTGAGCAGAAGAGTAGGTACCCATGGTCACAATATCAAGATTCAACAAACACTTGGGACAATCTTTTCAAATCAAGTCAATAATTTCTTACTTCATAATATACTGAAACAAGTTCTCCATCTCCGGTGTCACCTTCAGCTCCTGGTAGAGTTTGGGGTCATAAGCGCCCTCTGCCGGGATCACAACGCCTCCCTTCTTCTTGCCGCTGCCCAAGTGCGTCAACAAGTCCGCTCTATCTATCCCCACATCTTCACTGTCTGTATCTATAAAATAATATATACATGTGTGACTAAATTAAAGCTGTTGATTGTTACCGTCATCAATAATAGGTACCTAAAGGCTGTAGGAACAATAAAGAAAAAAAAATGTTTTATTCTACATGATGCCTTTTAGGTTTAGTTGTTGTATAGTTAAGAAAACTGGCAAATGTATTATGTACGTAAACGTGTAAACGTATTATTTTTCCTTTAAAAACCTTAAGTATCAGTTTCTCATTGACAAATTCAATTAGAACAGCCACTAGGTAAAATACAAGTCAAACTACTATAAAGCACGTAAAAAGTTTCCGGGCAAATATAGGATAAAACGCTACTTTATGCACGAACATTAACACTGGAGATGAATTCGATTAAGATTTGTGTGAGTGTCATTAAAATTGAATTTGTTGTAATTGAGTTACTCATAGCCGGCGCTTTAGCTCATCTATAAACGTATCCAGATGGATACTCTCTTATAGAGAATCTCTACGACAGTTAGATACCGATAGTGATGATCATTACAATCTATTTATGTCCAATGCGAGTTAAAGTCTCAGTGTCCGAAGTCGTCTCGCCTGGAAGCATTTTAGACTTCGCTGCTACCTACCTATATAGTACACAGTAAACACGATAATAGGTTGCATCGCTCGAATGTCTTCTAACCCTCATACCAAACACAAATACAAAGTATTAGATCTATATTAAGATTGTTAGAAACGCACTCCTTGTGGTGACTTCGGTTTAAAAATAGTCTAATAGAAGGTACGTATTTAGAGGAACGCACTGCGCATTAGATCGATGTTGTTCGTGTGGCGGTTTAATTGTTTAGGTTTACGCCGCGCATCAGCAGCACGTCGTAGTTCATTTTACTATCTACATCCGAGTTCACGATGATTGAAATTGATTGCAATCCTACTAATATAATAAATGCGAAAGTATATATGTTTGTTTGATTGTTTATTTGTTACTCCTTCACGCAAAAACTGCTGAACCGATTTTCATGAAATTTGGCACACACGTAGAGAGTGGCTTGGATTAACTTATAGGATAGTTTTTATCCCGAAAAAATGTTCCTATGAGATGCCAAGGTATGATTTTCCACGGGATCGAAATTTACGAGGGTGAAACCGCAGCGCAGCTACTAACTGTATAAATTAAAAAACCTAAAACACCCCATATACGCTATAAGTAAAAAGCTGATACTTTTCAAACTGCCGGACCGACTTTTTCCACAATATATTTATGGGCTACCGCAATAAAATTGGATTTGGAATAAAAAAACCGCATCGAAATCTGTATATTCGTATGAGAGCTGGGATGTCACAGACAAGCACTCAGAGTTGTCACCTGTGTCACCTGCTTAATGCTTAATAGTTAATACATCTAGATCAGGGTTTCTTAAAGCGGGGTCCGTGGACTAATGGGGTTCGTGGCGTATGTGTCAGGGGTCCGTGGTACCTCAATTAAAACTTAACATTCTTTTGTACATATCTACAGTGATTTTTAATTTAATATATTATAATAAATCTATATATATGAAACTCAAACGTGACATAGACATCTATCAACGCTTAGCCCAAACCACTGGACGGATCAAGCTGAAATTTGGCATCCAGGTAGACGTTACGACGTAGGCATATGCCAAGAAAGGATTTTTAGAATTTCTACCCCTAAGAGGGTGGAATAGGGTGTTGAAGTTTGTATGAATTTCTTAGAAATTAAACGCGGGTGAATCCGCGGGGCACAGCTAGTACCTAAATAAGGTTTGTTTTCTTTTCCTTAAATATTCTCTGATGTGTGTCCGTGGAACTTTTAAATTCTGGACTTGGGTGACCGTGACTGCAAAAAGTTTAAGAAACCCTGATCTAGATTAAACTTCACTCTCAACCACAATAATTCCAATCAACTCGTCGTGTCGATGTGTTAAAGTGAATTTAGTGGAGGGAGATCCCTGGCTACTGTCGTTTATCAACCGCCCACTCGCGCTATAAATAACTTAATAAGTGCTAATCTGTCTCGGCGTATTGAGCTACAATTTGAAGAATTTGTCTGAGCGTTCTCTACAGAGTGTAGAAATTACTCTACAATAGGTTAGTAGGTAATTGATTTAGGGCCACAGCACATTGCATTAAGACGACTGGCAACCTGAAGTGTGCGACCCGCCGCGTCTAGTCGCTGCATTTAGCGTGTAAAGAACGTCTAAGACGCCGGTCGCCGCGTCTAAAAGTCGCGAGTGCGCTGTCGCGCTTAGACAGCTCTATGTACAAGCTTAGATGTGCCGTTGTGTTGCAGACTAATTGGGCTAACATTTATTACGGGGAGTGTTCCAAGGAATTGTTCGGATTAATACCCGCCGCAGCTGAATTCCATTATAGGACTTCGCGCCTAAATTCCAAATTCCACCGTCACCACCTAGATCCTCCGAAGTCCACGACTGTGCGCTATAAGCGCAATTTCATCCCGCGCACCATTTCGATTTGGAATCAGCTGCCCCCCTCGATATTTCCGGACCGATACGACCTAGGCATCTTCAAGAAAAGAGCTTATTCTTTCCTCAAAGGTCGGCAACACATCTGTTAAACCTCTGGTGTTACGGATGTCTGTGGGCGTTGGTGATCACTTTACACCAGGTGACCCAACTGCTCGTTTGCCTCCTATGCTATAAAAAAAACACGGGAAGGTACCACATAATACCAACTTGAAGTGATGGTCACGTAGACGCTGTCCGTGCGGTTTTATAAGAGTCCATTGATCTATTGGCGGATAGAGCAAAGGAAGGCAGAACATCTGCATAACAGCGCTGCCATCAGCATAATCTATGAGCGTGGGTAGTAATTAAAAGCCACAATTGCTCTCTGCATAGCCTCTATGTGGATGTCTACGAGCGTCGGTAGTTATGAAAATGGCTCCGACTGCTCGTTTGCCCCCTATAACATAAAAAAAAATATATGTATCTACCAGAAGAGGAAGAATCCATTTGTTTGCTCGACTGCCTGCTAATTTCTTTCTTCTTGGTCATCACTTTCGTGCTCGCCTCTCGTTCCAACTTGGCCTCTGAAGACTAAACATGACTTTCAAATGATGTTATGAACGTACGGCACCCCAAAGGAAAGAACGGAACCCTTCTGGGTTCACTTTGTTGTCCTTCTGCATGTCTGTCGAGATCTTTTTCCAAGAACACGTGGGAGGATTAAGCTGAAATTCCTTTCTTGTCGAATGCGCGTGCTTGCAAAATCTCAAAATATATAAAAAACCTACTCCTAGTCCTTTATACGTTGTACAGTAAGTAGTAGGTTTATAGTAAGAGGTAGTGCCACACTGCATGCATGCATGTAGCCGAATTGAGCCGGCACGACTGGGAGGGCCTCTCGCTTACACGAGACCGGCGTAAAGTGACAGCCGTACTGTCGCGGTTCGTGCGGTGTGTAATTAGCCGGCGGCCCATGGAGGGCAACACATCTGTATAGGTCTATGGGCGTCGGTCGTCATGAAAATTTTTTTTTTCGATTTCGATTTCGAAAATTTCGATTGCTCGTTTGCCCCTTATACTATAAAAAAATACAATGTAATCGTATCCGCCGTATAGCCGTTTATATGAATTTTCTAATGATTGCATAGTAATCTAAACTTATAGATCCGTTGAGCAGAATCATATTATAATTTGACAAGTAAAAAGTTACAGTATCTGCGTATAAAGGAACAAATGCAGAAGTTGGCAAATTATATCTCCCTAAATATAAGCAAATATATAAATATAAATTTATCACTAAAAATCGGTATTGTATTAATATCTGCCTAGCTAGGTATATAGGTATCTGGGTAATAACTTAATAAAAAAAAGAGTTGCTGTGTTGCAGTTGGATAGAGTGACACGACCGATGTATCTACTTCTCCGTTCTCACTCACATTATACCGCCGGGAAGGAATGATTCTAAGAGTCCTATATGGTCTGTGCCAGGGCTTCCTAAAGTGTGCGCCGCGGCGTGCGCCGTATAAAGTAAAGAGGGGGCACCGTGAGCCGATCCACATAATATATTTGCGAGTATCTTTTTGGCCGCTCGCATAGGTAAAGAAAATAGCGTCGTAAAACTTTTCGACCAAAATTACTAACTAATTAATTCAAATAGCCAGCTTGGGTAGGGCGCCGCGGCCGTGATAAAATACTAAACTTGAAACTGCGCCGCGAGCTGAAAAAAATTGGGAACCCCTGGTCTAGGCAGTTGACTCGTCTTCATGTCTTCCTTGAGAGCTAGCAAGTAGACTTGACTAGGGCTTTTAAAAATTGTAAAATACTTTGTGTCCTTGGAAGGCTGTTGATAATTGCGCGTCGACGACGTACTACCTTGACTACACATTAGCTATTGATTTATTACAACGTATAGATAGACGTTCTAGTAGTACAATAAATAAAATTAAACAAACACCGTTTTACAACGTAACCAACCTTGTCGTCTTCCGAGCGAGTCGGTTTAAATTTCTCCGGGCTGAGATCACTATCGCTGTCGGAGTCGAAGTCGTGTCTGGCCGTGTGTCGCACGGGCGGATTGAATTTCGCCATCGCCTCTGCAACAGATTCCTCAGAACCCAGCGGACTTTCTATTTCGTCGCCGAACACCTCTACAGTTTCATCGTACATTCCTCGCAGTTCAACATTACATTGCGTCTGACAGTGCTTGTCACTGGTTGCCATGGCAACGAGCCCTCGAGAACACAGTTCCGTAGGCGTCAAGGCAAGACGGTGGAATAGAGGATTTCATTGTGCATTTTGTAAAAATGGTGCCGGCACTGATAGGCACGGTAATTGTCGCGTGTCAAATGTAGACATATCACAAAATTATAAATTGTAGCAGGTATAGGACAGGAGGACATGACACCGGCCCCAGCGCTCTCCATATCGAACCTTTTAGGACAGTAGTTTGTTACATTACTTTATAGGCATCATTTATTATTTATATATTTATGAAGTAGGTACAACACCAAAGCGCCGAGTAACTAGGTTTTTAAAAATTCTATTAGTTGACCCCTAGAATAAGAAAGAGTTGTTGCTGTGTCTAGCCAAATCAGGACTTACTGCTCATCTGCAAGTCGGTTTCTTTACAGCAGCTGTCGGCCACCCGTGAATGTTTTGTAAATAAGATAAATATATCAAAATGATACCGGGTTTTATGGCCCACACTAAAGAGTTTATTTTGCCGCCTTGACCCTTGCCTTAAAATGGTTGTCGACCGCTGCTTTACAGCTTAAGGATGAAAACTTTAGCTATTTACCGACGCGGACGCCGATAAATTTCCGGTCGTACCAGGTCGATTGGGTTCGTCCTAGTACAAGTCTTTAGAAAATCGCTTTTATCATATGCGACAGTACCAAAACCGAGTGTGAGCGGGAATAACCACGAAATCAAGAATTTCCGATCTCTGTAGGTACATACTAAGGCGTGTGGGTTAAAAATAGATTTTCCTAGACAATTAAAATACTAATAACACTGCAAGCAAGAGATTGTACAAAGATTGTTTAGTTGCATGTTTAACATACGTATTTAAAAGTTGTTTAAATAATAATTATGTTATGTAAAAAGTAATAGAGCAAGAGATTTGAGAGGAATGCCAAATTAAAATTATATATACCTACATATTTCTGATTAGTGGAAATTCATTTGAGACTTCATCGGACCTGAATGGAATAGCGAGTGTGCAGGATTATGTATATATGTATTGTGATAACAGAAAAAAAAAAAAGTGAGCTATCTTGCCACCTTGGTACCTACAATAAAATATAATCTAGCACACTGTACATACGCATTCATATGAATAGACCACACACACATACAAATGTAGGGAAAGTGTTATTAATTAAATGATGCCATGAAATTTTAATAAAAGACTCATTTACAAATGTCAATATAATTTAATATTTAAAATATTAATGATCTCTATAATATTTTACAAAAATACTCAATTAAAACAACCCATCATGATATAGTGGAAAATCAAATCAGTACTCTGGTTTTTAAAACAAATTAAGAATGTAGGTAAGGTGACACATGGCCATATTTTTAAAACAATAGGTTCAATAGTTATAAATAATAAATACTTATTTTATTGTTAACACAAACAAACATCAAGATAAATGAGATACATTTTTGGTCCTAAATAATAAAACATTAAAAATTATATGTAATATAATATTATGTAGCTTATTCCAGTTACATCATAACATTTTAAACAATTCTACAAAAATACATGATATATTTTTTTCTAAAAATAGTTATTCCATTACAAATATTGTTAAACATGCCACAAAAATAGTAAGATATGTTTTATTTTGCTTGTTTGTTTATTACTATACAGGGTTACTTTTTGATCACCGGCCAAATTTTCAGAATTGGTTAAGAATCAATAATACATTCGAATTTATGAAATAAAAAAATAATTAGAAAAAATTACTTTGTCCCATGTTATAAACATATTTCTTGGTCACCACGTGGCATCTGACTCGCGAGTCCGGGCCCTTGAAGTCAATACATTTCGCGTATGAACAACGATCGATGTATTTTTAAGGATCATTTGAAATCGATTTTTATTTGACAAAATATTACAATTAGACGATAAAATTTAAAACACACTCTCGGAATGATGTTTACTAACATATTTTAAAATTTGGCTATGACCAAAAGTAGCCTTGTATAGGTGTAGTGTCTCAGTGCTATATATTAAAAAAATATTTTCATTACTGTTTTGTTAATTATTAAATAAAATAACTCTAATTAATTGATAGCAAAAACATGACCCTCTTTGATACAGTCGGATAAGAACAAGTACACAGTTCAATTATGGCCAGCATAACATGCTAAACTTGCTTGATGTTTTTTTTTAGTAATTAGATAAGATGATCTTTTGATAACAAAAACTTTTCTCTTTAAATAAAAATAGCCATTAACATATTTCAATAGGCATTACGTGTTGGTTGTATTTGTCAAAGTAAAATTTGATGGTAAATGTGTTTCATTCTATTAGCAGATGGATATCATCATTAATTCTGATCCTACATTACAATATCTATGTGAAAATAAAACTTTTGAAACCTTTTTGTTTTTATATACATGTCTGTGCACATTAAGTTTAAAAAAAAAGAAATTTCGTCTCTTCTTACTAGTAAAGAGAGCAGAGAAAATAATACATGTAAAACCAAGGTCACTATAATTACAGTCACATTATTGATATACCTATGTCTTGCTCCCTTTTAAATATTCTACTTTATAATATTATAGTATAGTTAACAGATTAGCATGTAGGTACAAAAGGTAAAAACTTGGCAGAAATATTTTGAAAAATAACACTTTATAAGGCTAGAGCTAAATCTAGGTTTGAGGCACTTTTTTATTTTAATCTGACAATTATAGTAAAGCAACCATCGATAGATTAGCCTACTTTATTTATAAGTTCATCACATATCGCAGTCAGTTCTTCATTAGCCTTTGTTTTCTGGGCTAAGGTTTCTTCAAGAGATGTAATGTGTAATTCTTTTCGTTTTATTAAAGCTTTCAATTTTAAAATTTCAGATTCATGTGCCCTATTAAACTTCTCCAACTCTTGATTAGCATGATTTAATTTTGATGTAGCATGTTGCTTTAATAATTCATAGTTACTTTGCATTTTTCCTAAACTTTCTTCAAATTCTTTAATAGACTTTCTTAAAGTGTCTTCATTTGCTTTCATACTGTAAATAATTTGCTTACTCTTTTCATATTTACTATGAAGATCACTAAATGATACTTCCATACTTTCTAAGTGAGCAGTTTGTTCATCTCTCTCTTTTATTAACATTGTTCTTTCTTCAGAATTGCTTTTCTTTTCCTGTTCCATTTGAGTTACAAGACTCGCAATCGTCTTCTCATATTCTTCAACTACAATAGCCATGCTTTTGTTCATTTTAGTCTTCTCAACAAGCGTTTCACTTAAATCATTTATTTTTCTTAATTTATCTGCACTTTCAATCTCTAATGTTTTAACTTGGGTTTCCAAAGAAGACAGCCTGTCTTTTAGGTCTTTGCTTTCAGATCTTAAATTATGTACATGAATATCTTTATCTGCTAGCATCTCTCTTAGCTGTGTTATAGCTATATCTGTCTCATTGGCTTGCCTGCTTGGTATTGAGAGGTTTTGATCGGTATCTGAATGATTTCCACTTAAAGATAAAAGTCTATCAATCACAGCCATTGCTGGTGATGTAAAAGTAAGTGATTGCCTATTAATTTTAGGAGTTGTAACCTTTCTAGGCGAAACTATAGGATTCACAGCAGGGTTAACCACCATCATTGGTTTCGACATTGCTTGAACACTAGCTTCGTCATTTCCATCATCAAAGGTATTTTCAAGCTTTGATGGTCCTGCCAAGTTAGGCACATCAACCAATTGGAATTCACATATTTTTTTGGGCGTACTTTGTTTATTTTGTACTTTCTTTAATGCAGCAATTATGCCATCAGAAGAGACCCTCTTAGCAAACAAGGGGTCAAACTTAAGAAACAGACTTTCTTTGCCACTTTCTGCAATTATATTAGTTTTATTTTGATTTAAAAGAAATTCATATGTTTCTGCATCAATAAATATTTCTCCATTATCTATATTTTCATTATCTGTTGCTGTATCTGGAATTTGTAACGCTGTCATGTGTTTTTCTTGAGTTTCCAAATTTTTATGTTCAATCAATTTTTCTTCCATTTCAATAAATGTTGCAGTATCTTCGTCTTCAGTATTAACTTCCCGAGTTATATCACTGTTAGTATTTTGAGACACAAAAGTGTCATTATCTATATTAGGTGTTTGCTCTTTAACATGTTTAACTTCACTCTGAACAGATTCTATCCCATCAGGCTTTGGTGTTTGTAAATAAATTTCAAAACTTTGTTTATTATCTGTACATAAATTGGAAATTGATGTTTCTGAGTGAAGCAATGTCTGATTTTGTATGTTCGAGGAAGAACGAAAGTTAACATCATTTATTTCTGGACAATTAAATACACTTTTCGTCAAGATTTTATCAGATGATGGTTCTGTGAAATCTAAAGATATTTTAATATGCTTAGTTTTTATAGACTTACTTATATTTTCATCATGGTTTTCTTTTTCTAGATCAGATTTTTCGAAAGTGGCAGATTTACTATTTGATAAATCATCTGAATTAGGTGTAGATGTCTTTAGATTTTCTGCTTTGATGTCAGGTTTTTCAAGATCATTAGTGGAAGAATTGTTTACATAAGTAGCATTTAATACATTATTTTCAGTATTTCCAGATTTTCTTAAATGCTGTGCCTTTCCTTTATTTTTAGGTGTATTCCTTTTAGGTTTAACAATATTTTTTCTAGAATAATTATCTTGCATGGGTGAAGTTAATACATTTGATGGAGATTCTGGTGTTGGTGACTGTCTAATTTTTGTTTTAGTTGCAAATGGGTCATCTATGTTATCAAAGTTTATGTCATATCCTTTCTCGCTTAGTAAAGGTGATAACGGAGGTGTAATTCGTAAATTATTTTTTGTCTCAAATGGATTTGAAACTTCTTTCAAGGAGGTATCACCAAAGTCTTTCATATTTGATTCTAAATTATTGGAGTTACTATTTTCTAAAGGAATGATGTCTTGGATCGTTACAGTTCTTGTATGCTGATGTACTTCAGAGTTGGGTATTACTGACAATGAAGGCAACTGTTCAGTGTGACTTGTTATTTCATTTTTATCTTGATTTATATCATCAACTAAGTTGTTGGTAATTATTCCAGTATTGTTTTTCTCTTTATTTTCTATAATGCACTTATTTGTATTTGCTTCATTTTTATCCTCAAATGCATTATTTGTTTTTAATGCGTTAGGTGAATCCAAGCTTTCTTTTATTTCAGTGTCACCAATTGATTTAAAGTCTGGGTTGTTTACTTTACCTATTGAGTCAATTACAAAATCTGTTTTAATTGGATTTGTATTTAACATAACTTCAATTGAAGTTTTATCATTCAAATAATCTACTTGGTTTGTTTCTAAATAGCTTTCAACATTATTTTCTTCAGCTTCACTGTCACTTGGAAGTGGAATATGTGCAGGTAATTCTGCTATTTGAGAATCAACACAATTGTCTCGAACATAAGTTGTTTCTAGATCATTCAATTTCTTGCTTCCTTCATGTGAGGTATCCTTACAACCACTATTTTGATCACATACATTATTATCTTGACAGGTTCCAGTAGGACTTAAATTTAATGACTTTTGGCATGATATATTGTGAGCAAGATATTGAAACCCTTCATCAATTTTGTTTTCTTTAATGGTATTTTCCATAAATTTTAATTCAGGTATTTCTGCATCAATTGATATTTGAAAATATCTATTTTCATTATATAACATGGAATCTTTGGTTTCTTGCTCATGCGAGGTAAAATACGTCATATTTGAATGATTTCCTAGCAAATCAGTGGTTTCAGCATTTAAAATTTCAATTTGACTGTTATCATCAGTCCTGGACAAATTATGACTTCTATTTGAAACAGATTTATTAGTTGCAAGTGTTTGATTGCTTGAACAAATGTCAGCATCTAGTACTTCTGGATCAAGCTCAAACTGATCGAGTTTATTTGATACTTCTACTTTTGTACTATTACTGTTGTAACTGTCTTTAGCATTATGAACTAAACCATCATATACAGACGCAATTAAATTCTTATCTACTTTAGCAACATCTAAAGTTGTAATATAGTTTACTTCATCAAATTCTTCTTTGTCAATATAATCTCTATTACTTTTATCATCATCTACTACTTCAGTGAATGTTTTTTGTTCTTTGGTACCATTTGAAGTTAAAATATTTACATTATCAACACTTATTTCAGCATTGGTACTCTCATCTACTTTAGTAGGAATTCCTGATTGTTCTTTTTCAATATTAACACATTTCGCAAAAGTGTTATTTAGTTCTGCTTTAGTTACATCTAATGTTTGACTTACTTTGATTTCTTCACATTCTTTTTTTTCAAAAGTACTATGCTGTATATTTTGAACTTCAGTATTCTCAGGTAAGAATGAATTATCTACAATATTTAAATCATTGTTTGTAGTACAATTATGTGTAAATTTTAATTCTTCTTCAAGATTTGTATCAAATTCTGTGGAAGTAATATTGCTTTGTAATATAGTTTGCTCTGTAGTATCTTTATGATCAGAAAGATATAAATTAAAATTGTCTCTAGCTTCAGATGAAGTTAAGGCTTTTTCTTCCGTAAATGTTAAAGTATTATTTTTAAAGTCATGTGAACTATCAGAGAGCACCTTAGAGTTATTATTATCATTATTTACATGGCATGTTTGTTTGTTCAACACAACATTATTCTGTTCAACTCTGTTATGAGATGTATCTAGAGTTCCTATAGAAACAGTAGCATTAAAAGAATAATTATTTTCAACCATACTTGAGTTCTGAATTGCACTGTTTTGATCAATTTTGTGGCTTGCATTTAATTTTAATTCAGCACTTAATTCTTTTTCTTTACTATTAGAAAGATAGGAGTTAGAATTAGCCACAACTTCAGTTAATGTCAAAACTTTATGCCCTTCTTCCTTACCTGTCAAGGTGTTACTATTTATTCTGCATGAATTATTATCATTAGTTACATTAAAAGTTTCTTTGTTCACATTTTTATTTAAAACACTATTATTTTCTTCCACTTTATTATGAGATATATTGAGACATTCAGCAGGTACAGTCATATTTAAAGAATCACTATCATCCACATAACAAGAGTTTTGGATTGTGGTATTGCCATAACCTGCATTTTTTTCTTTTGACTTTAATTCTTTTTCTTTTGTTTCTTCAGGAGATGCAATTTCAACTTTATTATAATTTGTTTCACAGTCCACAAATTCACTGTCAGATTCTAGAGCATTAGCCTCAATATTAGCCTTTATTTCTATGTCTGTCATAGTTTTATCTTTCAAAATGGTATCATTATAGGATATGTCCATATACTCTAAAGTCTTATTGTGTGCCTTACTTTCACACAGCAACTTAGACTCTAAGTTCGTTACAACAGTCTCAGGTAGAAGTAGTTTACGTTTTGGTATCTTGTCGCCTTTGAAAAGTACAGAAGATTCATCTTCCCATTGTAACTCTTTTTCCAAATCATCATTAAAAACCAAACTCTCTTTTAATGGAGTGCTCCTTTTAGGTGAACTTCTATTTGTCTTATTTACAAGTGTTGAAACTTCTAATGCATGCAATTGAGCATCATTTATCATAGGCTGACTTGACAGACCCGGACCATCATCATTTTCTTTTGAAGTGTGTTCATATGGTGCTATTGGGCTCTGTGAAGGTCTAAACATACTAAAAACACTACGGAGACCTCTCATAATAGGTGATCCGCCATCCTTTGGCAACTCCTTTGTTGGTGTGGTGGCCTCCGGTGTATGCGGGATGGACGATGATGTACTTGGAATAGAGAAGTTCTCATCTGCATTATCACTTATGGTTATTGTTATGTTATTGTCACCGTTGTCAAGGGACCTAGACACTAAAACATTTCTATTAGTATCATTTAAATGATCTGTTGGCAAGGTTTTCAGGGGGCACACATTGTTATAGCTATCATTATTTGTCAATGTCGAGTTCAACGAGCTTGTAAGACAAGTGTTATCACTAGCTACACTAATATTTTTATGATCCTTACTGTTACTTGTGATACTCCTTGTCATCGGTGACGACGCGGGAGTGATGGAATATCTCAATTTCATATTAAGCTCGGAAATATCCAATTCCTCGTACCCTTTCTCCGTGCACGGAGTCCTTGATAACACATTGCTGTGGTGTATCGAGTTTTCCTTGTCTTCGTAGTAACCGTCTATATCCATCGGTTCTCCGCGATCCATATTAATTTATTTACACAAAATAGTAGTATTATTCAGCTCACAAAAGGTAAATTCTCCAACGTCACTGGAGTCTGTAACTTATGCTGCATGAATACAAACAAAAAATCAGTTCAATGTTTTCACTTTATGATTTTAGAGAATTTCACCGAGATTTCTAACGCAGAACACTGGCACGGTATGTATGTCATAGGAAAACAAATAATACGTCTGAGAACGCAACTCACTGAAAATCTATTTTTATCCTTTTTGTGGTTCAAGCAAAATCAACGTTTATTTTATGTAACGCTAGCGCCCGAGGGAATCTTGCCAAAAAAGCGTTGGGACACAATTCGAATATACGATAACGTTTAAAAACCGTTTGTTTTAAAATGTCATCTGTCAAATCTTTGTCATTATTATTATTTTGTATTATATTACCTGGTACCAAATAAAAAAAATAAAATAGATATTATTTATTTTGTATTTACAAGTAATACTAATTATAATAAAAATTATAATGAAGTAATTATAATAGACATATAAGTACGCATAACTTAAACTGGATTTAGATTGTCTTGACTCTATCATAAAAAGTTTTTAGAAGATATGCCACCTATATTTTTATCCTTTTTTTGATGTAAGAAAAAGAACATAAAACTATGTATATAAGAACTATTTACTTTCAACCAATGTAAATAGGTACTGGTAAATAGGATTTATATAAATGTACAATATGTAGTGGATGCCTACATAAGTTACATACTTGTGGCACCAGCTACAGTCATTAATCATTATTCAACGACCCTTCATCCTTCAAGTGTAACACTTAAGACTTTAAAGTTCAGATTCAAAATCGTGCGACCTTCACGTAAGTTGGAACTAATACACACAGTTCTACGAGTCGGGAATGGTAAAAAAACAGAAGTAGGCGTGGCACGAATGTCACAAGTACGCGAAGTTACGCTTAAATCATTCACCGAAAGTTGTCCTCTTTGATATAGTTAGAATCTTGTCAATCTTTTTCGATTCTAAGTTATTTTTTTGATATTATACGTAGATATTTGTCTGTCTATAAATCTTTTATTTTATATAAGGATAGTTGCGTGTCTTCATTTGGTATGTCAGATAGACTATCCAAATAACATGTATATAGTTACGTCTTAAGCAGCTATTACACGGGACTCTGGACTCTAGAGTCCAAGGTGACACTGGACTCGTG
>LUGF01038799.1:248339-260180 GCA_001625245.1 Calycopis cecrops | reverse complement strand
GGTTTTTGGACGACCTACACGTGGCTTATCACTGAGGCTAGAGTGCCCACGTTGAAATTCTAAATACCAGCGTTCTACAGTCCTAAGACAAGGTGCTGCATCACTTAACACAGAAGGTATCTCCTCAAAGCACTGAAGTCGCGTTAATCCCCTTTGAAAGTTGTAGAAAATTATCGCACGCATATTTTCCTTTGATATTTCCATTTTTACCACCGACTAATCACCTTTGAACCGACGCTACAATAAAACTATCCGAATAATCATAAAACATTCTTTTGTTTTCGAATTCTAAATTCAAAAAGATGAAAAAGACATACATATTTTTTTATACAGTCGAAGGAGGTTTGCAAACGACACTACTTAAAAGGCAGCCCTCGTATTACAATACTTCACTATTTATACTTGACTACTGGCCTATTGAGGGTGGAGGCGGACGAGTTGTGTAACGCATCTATATAAACTCTATGCGGATGTCTATGGGCGTCTGTAGTCATGAGGGTGGCTCCGATTGCTCGTTTGCCTCCTTATGCTATATAAAAAATTACTATTTTTCGTGTGATTAGCTCGGCGCCACGCCGGCCCAATAGGAGATATAGTACAGGGGGCAACAGGGGCACGGATATAGTACATGCTCTGCATTGCAGCCGAAATTGGCCCGCGCGACCGGGAAGGTAACGCTCGTTCACAGTTAGGTCTCAACGTGTATTAAGAAGAGCTAGGCCTCTGTATGTCTTGAACTATATACTAAGAACGTCAAAATCGGCTGGATATGATGACAACTATCTGATTTATACAAAAAAAACTGTAGAATGGGTAACTATGAGTAATATTGAACATATTTTAGTTCCTCATTAAAATAATATTATTATTTCATTCTTATTCTTATTTTAAATTATTATCCGGTATATTATAATATTTATTCTCATGTATTGAACGTATTAGCAATTTAACATATTAATACTTAGGTTTTCGGCTCCGAAAACTTTTCATTTTGCACGAAAAAGGAATATGCATGTTTCTGTATTTATTCTGCCAGTATTCCTCGATATCTGAGGCATTCTTTATTCATATTTGCATGCATATAATGAGCTTTTTATGTTGCATAAATCCGGTCGCTAAACATTTCAGCTACCGAGGTACCAAACTCAAAATTTCCTAATATTAAGAATATTTTGCATTCCATATAGATAATACAAAATTTATATAAAACAACATTTAGAAGTACATTACAATCCACTTACAAAACTTCATTTCAATCATAATGTTGGTTCAGACGAAGCTAAAGATAGCATTTTGATAAAACCAAACATTTACTTCTGAAAGTAGGCGTTTATGTGAAAAGTTCTGAATATTTTTTTTTTATGGTATAGGAGGGAAAACGAGCAGCCATCATGATAAATCCATCATCAGAGCAACCATCTGAATAAAATTAATTGAATATATGAATTTCATCGAATAACTGTTTCGATCGAGTCCATTGTAAGACGGTGCTAATCTACATTGCACCTGATTTGGGCCGACACAACCGGGAATACCTCGCTGGAGATACCTCCCCGGTTTTGTCGGTTTTTAGTTTACCAAATACCGCTTTAAAGTGAGATTTATGGTGTTCTGTCTGGTCTGTGAGTTTCCTTACACAATGGGAGGTTCACATTCAAATGTCTACGGAGTTAGGTGGTCACCAGAAGTCCGATTTCTCCTTTACACCCTTTGACTATAAAAAATGTCGGGAGGAGCGCGAAAGTGATGAAAGATGACCGAGTGCTGTCCTTTCAGTGCTCCTCACATTGCATCACTATGCATGCATGATATGAAACAAGGACTTAAATTGATCTTTTTTTTTCTTTTTGTTATATGTATTTATATTTTGTGCTGCATTTCGTCTCTTGTTGTTTTATGGAGCATTGAATCAATTTATTTCTATTCTATTCTATTCAAAAAAAGAGAAAAGTAATGATGATGATAAAGAAATATATTAATAATTTTGATGAAACCGCTACGGGGTGTTTACTAGGTAGAGAGTAGCTAGAAATAAAAGATGTTTCAATATTCAATATTTTGTTTGTTTATGATGTTCAATATTTGGTTTCTTGTGTATGTAAGATTGAATTATATTGACAATTTATTCAAGGTGAACAAATCTTACGAAAGTTTATTATTATTTATCTGCATTCATCACCTGGCTGTTTGGATGTATATGGCCGAATCTAACACATTAAGAAAATACAACAAAAAGCGTATAGATTTTGGTGGCCGGTGTAACCGGGCCGAAACGTCGAGCAAAGATGCAAATGTTTTCGCTAGTACTTTTAATAAATATTTTATCTTGTTAAAACCAGTAAAGTAACTCAATTTTTTTTGTTTTAAGTATGGTTTTTAGTTGATATTTAAATAAAATTGGAGTGTCTGTTTGTAATATTAAAATAACCGCTTTTTACTATATGCATTATGTATGTAGTAAAACTCACAAAGGTATACCAAAAATAAATGTTACTTATACAATTTTTGTCAGCGTGTGTTCCGGCTAAACTCTGGCTAACAGCCTGGCCGATTTTGATAGGATTGTCACTGGCAGGTAAGTAGTTAAACTAGAAAGGAGTATCTAAGGCTACATTTTAAATTTTAATATTTTTAAATTTCACGCGAAGTCGCGGGCGCAGCTAGCACAGTAGCACACCCCTAATAGGATGAAATAGGGTGTTGTTTACATGTATTTCTTAGGAATTAAAGTAGTAGCCTGAGTAGTAAAGGTGAGTGTTGATGATCATCACAAAGAGGCCTCTTAAACCTACACCCGGAATCACAAGTCCCGGGGCTACTCGGGGTTACTTCCTCTGCCACACGATGGACCCGGAACCCGCACGGTGAATCCATGGAATGCTAAGAAGTTAGTCTCTCTCGGGGCACATCTAGTTAAAAATAAAATGTTACACAAAGCGCTATTGGCAGTTATTGATCGTAATACGTACAGGGGTATTAACAAGTCCCAATAACACACAAGTCCCTATAATACACAAACGTAGTCTTCAACCCTAAACGTTTCTTTTGTCAAGTCCCCTGGGGCTTTGAAGCGCACTTTTGCGTCCTTCAGTCTTTTGTGAAAGCCGCATAGTTGCGTGTTTTAGTTTCGTCGATTTCGTTCTGTCGATTTGTTTAAGATTAATTTCACAGTATCGTGTTTGTGTGTGCGTTCAATACAAGTATAAATGTCAAGGACACGGATCATTATCGTCAGCCTACATCCAGTTGTCACTAGAGATGGATGGAACGGCAAAAGGATAGCAGGTGCACTCACACAGATGTGGGATGACACCTCCCACTCTTTTGACCCGTCGTATTTCGCCGGGTCGACCGGGGCAGTAGGTACCTCTCACTCACTTGATACTGCAATTGTCATTAGCAAGAGGTAGTGCCATGCTGCATGCATGCATGTAGCCGAATTGGGCCGGCACGACCGGGGAGGTACCTCTCGCTTACATGAAACCGGCGTGAAGTGACAGCTGTGTTGTCGCGGCCAGTGACCCATGAAGGGAGGAAGAGTAAGGAGGGCAACGTATCTGTATAACCTCTCTGCGGATATGCGGATGTCTATGGGCGTCGGTAGTCATGAAAATAGCTCCGATCTCTCGTTTTCCCGCTTAAACTAAAAAAATATACGATGATTTTCTTGGAATTTACGTGTAAAATTGCGGAACGCAGCTAGTAAAACGTACCTTCTAATGTAGATTTAGACTGGCCTTATTGTATGTGTACCTACTGTTTCCCGTAGTTTTTTAATACCCTTAAAATAAAAGTGAAAATATTGGGTAACTACGTCAGACAAAAGCGTGTTATATTTCGCGTGTGAGTTTTTAAGGTAACCTAAATGTTTGAAATGTCGCCCGAAATACTAGAACTACCAATTTATACAACGAAGTCGAAAAATTGTAGGTACTATTTACACGATTTCTAATTGATGGATATTTTTTTATGATATTTTTTTTATAATCTTTACAAGAACATTTTGTTCCATAGTATAAGAGGGCAGACGAGTAGTCAGAGCCAATTTCATGACTACCGACCACGTTGTCCTCCTTCCTCCTCCATGGGCCACCGGCTTACACAGCTGTCACTTTACGCCGGTAACATGAAAGCGAGAGGTACCTCCCCGGCCGTGCCAACCTAAGTAGAATTCAGGCATGTAGCGTAGCACTACCTCTTACTAATTAAACAGGTAAGTAGTACCTACAGCTATAAACATTTAAGGTTATTATTAATTAAAATAACACAGACCAACACTAATAACATAAATATTTTACGACTATACGTATTGCTTTAATGTGTTTCCATAATTTATTTAAGAAACCGGTCAAGGGTGAGTGCGACTCGCACACCGGGGGTTCCGTCGCTACGAGAGAAACCTGTAAAAGTCGAACGACATACTGACGTAAGCACACTTTTATCTTGGATCTTAGTAAGAGGTAGTGTGATGGTGTGTGATTAGTTTGTAATAGTATTTTTTCCGGGCTGCGACTATGAAATTATCAAGTTTTTATATCTTTTCATTAGGGCAAGTAATGGTAAACTGGTTCAGTTTTTAACATTTTCGTACGGAATCCCGAAAATGCCCTTTTCATTGCCATTTTTCTGACCAAAAAATTTAAATGAAACTAAATTATTTATGCCAACACTTAAAAGTATTCTTTGGTTCATCAAATGCTAAAATATTTTTAAATGCCACTGACGCTATCGGAGATTTGTTTCTGACGCAGACAAACAAAATTTTCCTTATTTTGAATATTATTTTATTGGGTATCGTATTCGTAATTTGAATATATTTTAGGCATAAGGGTCATACGAGCGGACGGAGCCCTTTTATGTTAGGTATATAAGAATCTCGTATCACGTTTTGTGTAAATCCTCCAAAACTCAGAATTCCAAAAGCTTCTGTGTGTATTCGGTTAGTCGTGCTGCCACATTCGCGAGCAATGCAGCAAGTCTGCCCCTTACGGCTGGAGGACAAGAATGTACGAGCTATCAGGACTGAACACTCATCCTGCGATCTTTACTAAAACACTAACCCCCTTATTAATAAACATGGAATAACTATATCCAAGTAATAACCTAGTAATAAACTGTCATCTGTCAAATTCCATACTTTTTATGTGTTTTTTAATATGGAGTTTGACAGATGTCAGTTTATTACTAGTTTATTACTTGGATAAAGTTATTCTATGTTTATTAATAAGGGGGTAACACATAAACTATGAAGTCATTTTAACACACACAGTGAAAAATTGTGACTTTTCTTTCCTTTTTATGGTATAGGGGGGCAAACGAACAGTCGGAGCCATTTTTTAAGACTAACGCCCATAAACATCCACATAGAGGCTATACAGATGCGCTGCACTCCTTTCTCGTCCCACCTCCATGGGCCACCGGCTTCTTACACACCGCACGAAACGCGACAGCACAGCTGTCACTTTACGCCGATCTCGTGTAAGCTAGAGGTACCTCCCCGGTCGTGCAATTCCAATTGGGCTGTATGCAAGCATACAGTGCGGCACTACCTCATACAAAATTATTTCACATTGTACGAGTAGAGCGTCATGTACGAGCTTAGTTGTTCACTAGTTTATTATGTATGTATGTGTGTATGTATGTATGTATGTATGTATATCTTATAAATAACTTACGTGTTTGTAGTCGAAGTGCTCAGAACCGAATAAGCTGATTTCTATGATTCTATTTGATATATATTCTGTAGTTCGGAGAATAAAGTATGTTTCCTACCTTTTATCCGGATAATTCCAAGAGATTAAAACTGGGGCGAAACCACGAGGCGCATTAGTTATATGTACTAGCTGTACAATAGTCTTTGTTACATTATAGAATTTATATTTCAATAACACAACGTCAGCTGAAGAAAACTCGAATACTTAAAAATATTTTATTACATACCCTAACCAGTATCCTACTAATATTATAAATGCGAAAGTTTGTGTGTTTGTTACTCTTTCACATAAAAACTACTGAACGGATTTTCACGAAACTTTACAGTAATATAGCTTTCATATCAGAATAACATAACAAGTTAAAAATATAGGGATTTTTGAAGTCCGAAATTCACGCGGGCGAAGCCGCGGGCGGAAGCTAATGTTTTATAAATTTAAGAAATTTTATATATTTAAGATTTTTTTATTACAGAAATATATGTAATACATAGATACACATCCATGACCCAGGCGGGATTCAAACCCACGACCGCTGGCGCAACATGCTCCGCTTATCCGAGTCCTGTACCACTGCGCCAGCCTAGTCGTCATACTATACCCTAGGTATACCTCATAAGTTAAAAATTGTCAAGCGGTTTGGACCGTAGGCAGACAGGGAACATCAATATTTAATTTACGTTCATCATGCGGGCCAAAAACAATCCGTCTCCTATATTTCGTATATGGCGGTCATTACGGATAAATACAGAGACCGTTTCCTAGAACGTGCCTCTCATACAGATGAAGGAGCACTGGCCTTCGCCCCTCAGCAGATCTAAAATAAAATCATTACGGGTTAAGCCATACGAAGCGTCTCTCATCTAATGATGCTACTATCTAACTGCCCCTTCTGGTATAAGGCATGTTTGAGTATGAAAGAGACAGGCGTAGGCTGTATAGTCGTCTCTTTCTATACAGTTGTCGGAGTGTTTAGTCTATTCTATGCTTTAGATTGATCAATAAGTATTGTATTTCTTATAGACTTATACAAGGTTGATACAAGCGAGAGGCATTAAATAAAACCATATATTTAGTGTATTATTTTCATGCTACACAACAAAAATCAGATCAATCGGAGCAATAAATTTGCCACAGGAATTTTTTAAAGTTTTTTCTCACTTCGTACACGCTGTATCGCAGCTGATCGCCGACTATGACCTTCCGGGGTCATTCACCCGTACGAGGTTGCCGTTCGCTGTACGAGCCGGTACAAAGCATGTTTATGTTTTTTCGCTATTCAACTTGTTTGAAAAAAGTATAAATTTCATATACTCGTCGAAAACTTATTTTTAATGGTTTCGGATTAACTGTAGGCACACTATGTGGTTTAATTTAATGCCTCTCTCTTGTATCAACCTTAAAATATACATAGTTACATACATATTCCTTCTGTCGCAGTCGGGTAAAAATAGAAGCCTAAATAATATTTGTATCTGAATTCTTTATTAATTCTTATTCGAGTCTTCCTATTCGAATCTTTATATATTTTTTTTAATTTGGTAAGTTTTTAATGCTCAATAATTTTTTGTTTATTTCAGGCACCGGAAAGCGCAGTGTTGGACTCCTATCAGGTGAAGACAAGAGATGGTCAAGGTAGGAGAGCTGCCGGATGTAAGAAGACATTTAAAATTAATATTTTCCTTGTCTTAATATATACTTACATCATGTCATACTTTTTATCCGGAATCCGAGCTAATCTCGGATACCTCTGGACCGATATATTGAAATTTTACAATTTTGCAACTTTGTCTAACTTTATCAGTCTAAACTTAGCTGATTTTTGCGTATTTTTTATCTGTTATGTCCTAAGTGTTATGATAATTGTTTATTTTCCAAATAAATAATAAAAATAAAATAAATGTAGCCTATATTATTTTTCGATAAAATAAAAGTTACTAAAATAAGTTAACAATGCGTAGCCTGATCAGTTCGCAATGTAATTTTAGACTATTCACAAAAACATCCAAGTTTTACATCCAAAGAGGATAAAAAAAATTAAAACCATCTCCGCGCTCCTCGAGCGAGATACACGTATTAATCTCTTCCATCCCGCCGATATGTAAATTTGCTTTCATACCGCCAGCCCCAGAAAAACGAAGAAAACTTCGATCTGCTCCATACAAAACTTGATCGGGAAAATGAATTTTTAAAACTGCTGTGGATTTTTGAACAAAATCGATTGCAAGCCGACATTTTTTTTTATGATATAGGGGAGCAAACGAGCTGTCGGAGCTATTTTCATGACAACCGACGCTCATAGACGTCCGCATATAGGCTATGCAGACGCGCTGCCCTTTTTTCTCCTCCCACGTCCATGGGCCACCGGCTACTTACCGCACGAAACACGACAGCACAACGGTTACTTTGCTGCATGCTGCATGCTGCATGCATGCAGTGTGGCAATGGTGGTCTTTGTTAGTTTCAAGAGTTGTTATGGCTGCATTGCTGTTAAAAAAATCAGCAAAAAGGTCTTTTAACAAGACCATAAAAATCCTCTTTTACATAGGTACTCGCATCGTGTTTCTTACAAACGTGCGAAATGCGAAGGTGATATTACACACCCTTTCTTACAGTAACTGTAGTGTATGCGCGCACGGCGATGTCCAAGTCAGTTGCTTGCCAACTGCGGACGAGTGCGGACGTGTCTCTCATAGATATCTACATATTTCCTTCCCACTAATGGGTCACCGAAAACACACAATCTACTCGAAATGAAGCAGAATAGTCCTTTTACCGCGGTATATTGTGAACGAAAAAAGAGGCACGAGAGCGTAAAGAGGTGAATGCATTGCAGCCGAATTGGGCAGGCACGACCGGAGAGGTACCTCTCGCTTACACGATACCGAAGTCAAGTGACAGCTGTGCTATCGTGTTTCGTGCAGTGTGTATCCCGTGGCTCATTGCGGGGGGAGGAGGAAGGAAGCGAGGCATCAGTACAATGCGGATATCTATTGGCGTCATAAAAATGGCTCCGCTTGCTCGTTTGCTCGTACTATAAAAATACAGTTTTAAAATTAAACTTAAAAGCCCCAGTGAGTTGTTACTACCCAGTACGTTCGTAATATAATTCAATGAAAACCTCTTCATTTTTCTATGCACCTATACCTAACCATTTTCAAAATCAAACGTACCTACAAGTTGAATGAGCGGCCTACTTTATGCACTCGCGATTCTGTCACACACTCCTCAAAACGCGCTGAATGCAATATGAATTGAAAAGGCGAAAAATTTACTAAAAAAACGCAGCACAAACAGAAACTAAGCGAATACTTTGAGTATACATTTCAAAGCCGTTTAAACGAAACTTCAAGCGCTCTTGTGGTTAGCGCTCGAAAATGGAAATTAAAATCATTTAGGAATCCACACGGCACTTCTAGATATTATGTTCGCAGTTTGTATAATCGTACGCTAGGTGTGCCCTGCGAGTTCACTCGTTATTTTATTTAAAATAAAAATATTTTCTGTAAAATTTATGGATTTTTGTCCGCGGACTTTTTTGTCCGCTAAAATAGATCGCTTACAACTGTATCGAGTAACGCCAACATTTACATAGGTACTTTTTTGTCTGTGGACAAAAATCCCTTGTCTGCGCGGGCCTTTAGTCTAGCCCCGTGGTACCTTTAGGACTTGTGTTACAGGTCCTAGACAACGGAAATATGTTATATGACATATTTTCGTTATTATATGTTATACTAATATGCCTAGTATACTATAAACTTAATAAATTGTATGTATATATTTAATTTTTTAAATTTAGAAATACATTTAATGCATATGTAATTATATAAGCATTCGTGACCTCGGCGGGATTCGAACCCTCGACATCTGGCGCGACATGCTTAATTTACCCGAGCTATGTTACTATTGCAACCGGTCGCCAAATTACAATAAGGGAACCTCTCAGCCCAATACACAAAACAAGGTTCGTTTTGCTTCTAAACTGTGTATTGAGATGTAAAAAGTATCCTCTATATCTACCTACAGAATATTTATATAGATTTTAATCTGGAATATTATATTAATGACTTTTTATTCCGAAAAATTGAAGTACTTTTTAAGCGGGTAAAATACAATGACGCCTAATATTATCCTCACAATATTTAAAGGCGTAGTTTTGTTACATTATAGTTCAAACGGATCCACCAGGTAGAAACTACAATAAGATATGTTTTTTGGGCAAGCACCGTTTTTTTGGGCACAGCGCCGCGTCCAGGTGGGGGTTTAGAGGGGTTGCAGCCCCGGCTCTCCGTAAGGCTTAGAAGTCTTAAGATTGCTTTTGCACCCATAAAAGGATTCCCTTCTCAACACCAAGGTCTCCAAACACCGAGCCCGCCAGATTACTCCGACGATAGCCTCGTTGGATTTGTATTGATAACGACCGGAGTTGGCGACTATTTGACGAACGTGTCCTCGATACCGCTTCTATGTGCTCCGTCTATGGTAAGGTATAAAATTGCGTTAAGCAGCGAGTAAGCACAACCTCCCAAATGTGACGAACCTTCCTCCATCAAGGACGAAGAAAATACCATTATAAGTCTTTCGGTGGCTCACCAATTTAATGTCATTTGGAAAAGAGAAGTTAAAGGTTTCAGTTTAAGATATGCCGGTAGTAAAAATAGATTTACTATTGGAATATATTTTCGGTGTTGCTCATTCCCATCGCTGGTACTCCTGTGTTGCCAGGATCAACAGCGGCAACCACAACTACCCATGATATGACCTCAGGGAGCTGGGAAAAGCTAAAACTGTTTTGGGACCAGCAAGGAATTTAATCAGAAGAAAATAGTAGTAGGAAGGAATTCCAATTGTCCTTCCCAGTAAAAGCGGGAGACAGTAGAAGATAGCAAAATACAAGCCAAGCCTCACCGTTCAGCTATCGCTTAAATTTACGCTTCGTTAAATTCTGCTTTAAACAATTTGATGTGCACGTACAAAGCGGAGTCGCACAAAATTTACGATCCGAACTTCGTATTTGTTTCGCTACTAAATTAATTTTGTAGCTGCGATAATTACAAGAATGTTTTATGGCGCCTAAAATAATAAAGTGTTAGAGCCTATAAAAGTCTCAACAAATATAAATAAAAAGATTTCCTTTCCTATATAAAGTACCAGCATAGTAAAATAATATGGTACCTACTTGATATATTTATACAGCCTAATGTGTGCCGCAAGTCATAACACAACTCAAAAAAATAAATAAAAAAATAACGAAATATGAAATAGTATAAAACTTGACGGGATGAACTTGAGGATCAAAAGTTCCGTAACATTGCAACGATGATGATATTTGTAGTATTTTTTTTCTTTTTTTTCTTTCTAAATAAAGTTTCATACTTATTCGTCACGTTTTACACCACTTCGCAAAAAATGTTGTTAAACTCCATGCAACGATGACTAAAAAATTAATATCTTCTTAAATTTTTAGCTAATTTATAAAAATCTTTGGATACACACACTTGAAATCAGCTTCGTTAGCCATTATTTAAATGTCATATATCTCTATATACATAAAATTCTCGTGTCACGTTAGCTACCATACTCCTCCGATACGGCTCGACCGATTCTCATGAAATTTTGTATTCACATCGGGCAGGTCTGAGAATCGGACAACATCAATTTTTCATCTCGATATTTCCATGGGATCTTACGCGGGCAAAATCGCGGAGCGCAGCTAGTATTAATAAAATCTAACACTAATAGATTTGTTCAAGCTACTAACAAATCTAAGATTACGTTGAAGTCAAGAAGATGAAAACCATAACACAAATCCAACTAAAGATGGGAAAATGTGAATTCAACTCCACCACTTGATGTGGATCAATGCTAACGTGAAGCTAACGTGAATGCGTGAGGCTAACGTGATTGAGGCACTTGAAGTGATATTTGCAAAACGGCCAGAGTTTAACCAAAACCTGGCGATCTGCCAGCGGTTACCACTTACCGACGCCGAGTCTGACGCCAAAGCTCTGTGATTACACTTAATATTGCTTGTTCTGTTTCATGAATGACTTAATTGCTACTACAACGACATATCTTCACGCCAGCTCCTAATGGGGTGGGTAGAGTGAACCGAGTGCCAAACGACCAG
>LUGF01038799.1:201460-233175 GCA_001625245.1 Calycopis cecrops | reverse complement strand
CGCTGGAGAGATTCTGCAGCCTGTAGATCCGGGACCCTCCACTCAAAGCGACTGAAGGCACTCGCAGGGGATTTAGTCAGTAGGGAAAAATATTACGAGTTTCATCAGCAACTTTATGCAGCAAAGAAAAGTTAAGTTTACTCTCTAATTCGTAGCAGCTACGAGGCGCTACAAGTGTGTACTACTAAATACAGGACATTGGTACTTGATAGTTTTAAGTTTTCACGTCCATCCGCAGTACCTGCATTTACACAGTTACTATTTATTAATATGTGCGTGCAAGTTTCTTTTTTAATGTATAAGGAGGCAAACAAGCAGTCCGAGCCATTTTTATATCTAACAACGCCCATAGATATCCGCATAGAGGCTATACAGATGCGCTGCCCTCCTTGCTTCTATTCAATTTTTTACACGAAATAAAATAATAATATTAAAAACCAACCTTCGAAATACTCTATAATATAGGTTTTCCCGCCTGTGGAAGTATAAAGAGATTTTTCCCATGCCCCTCCCCCTTTCTTTCCCCCTTATGTAATTAATGAAGTGCCCGCCCCCTTAATGAGGTAGTGCCATTATGACGGGGGATCACCTCGCTCACGTAATTAGATTATTGAAGTGAAGATTAATATTACGTATATGCAGTGTGAGAGTCTCGTGACCCATTGTGAGGGTTGGAGGGCAACGTATTTAGTTGTGTGAATATTTATGTATGTCGTCGGTCGCCATAATATTTCGGCTCATGTTGCAATAAAAATAAAAAATCTATAGTTGAAAATTTGCATTGTAGTTTAATATCTACGTATTCCGTAGATATACGTACATTATATACTGCGATTACAAAAAAACAAACAATCTAAGGAAAGAAATTCTGTAAGAGGTAATGCCACGCTGCATGAAGCCGGCACGACCGGGGAGGTGCCTCTCGCTTACACGAGACCGGCGTAAAGTTACAGCTGTGCTGTCGCATTCCGTGCAGTCTGTAAGTAGCTGGTGGCCCATGGAGGTGGGAGGAGAAAGCGCATTTCTGTATCCTCAATGCGGATGTCTATGAGCATCGGTAGTCCTGAAAACGGCTGTAACGGCTGCTCGTTTGCCCCTTTATAATGTAAAATAATAAAAAAGAAAGAAGAAACCAAGGATCAAAAAAATAAACAGCCAAAACAGTGCGAATCTCCCGACCTAAATATCCTTCGCCACGCTAAAATGTGATAAAAAATATTGGTCAACTAATATAATTCATTATTTCCCCCGTCTTGTCTCTGATGTCGTAAGTTTACGCACATATTACTCATTACAATAAAATAACTATAACAGACTAGCTTCCGCCCGCGGCTTCGCCCACGTGGATTTCGGACTTCGAAAATGATTCAAAATTTTAACTTATTATGTTATTCTGATATAAAAGCTATATTACTGTAAAGTTTCATGAAAATCCGTTCAGTAGTGTTTGTGTGAAAGAGTAACAAACATCCTTACAAACTTTCGCCCGCGTGGATTTCGGACTTCAAAAATTATTCAAAATTTTAACTTATTATGTTATTCTGATACAAAAGCTATATTACTGTAAAGTTTCATGAAAATCCGTTCAGTAGTTTTTGTGTGAAAGAGTAACAAACATCCTTACAAACTATCGCATTTATAATATTAGTAGGATTACAAGGCCGACGTTTCAGAAGCTTTTCAGCAACCATGGTTACGGGTGGACTGAGATGACAGGTGTCCTTTTTTATAGCATAGGAGGCAAACGAGCAGTTGGGTCACCTGATATAAAGTGATCACCAACGCCCACAGACATCCGTAACACCAGATGTCTAACAGATGCGTTGCCGACCTTTGAGGAAACAATAAGCTCTTTTCTTGAAGATCCCAAGGTAATTTTTGTCACCAGTTATTAAAAGTTGAGTAGAGGCTATTGTTAGGATAGTTTAAACAAACATTCAACGTTAGAACGAACTATGATCTGGCGGATAAAAATGTTAAAACCAATGTTTGTTCCGTGGACTGTGGCCCGAAGGTGATCCGGTTGACATTTGCATAACGCTTAAATAAATATTTGCATTATAATAGACGAATTTCACAGATGTTTCCACAGCAGTATTCAGAGTTCCGCAACCAAAAGGTACAAACAGAAATGTACTATTAATATATAATTAGAGGTAATTATATAGTAAGAGGTAGTGCCACCCTGCATGCATGCAGCCGTGTTGGGCTGCCACGATAGCGAGGTACCTCTCGCTTACACGACAATGGCCTCAAGTGACTGTGCTGTCGCTTTTCGTGCGGTTAGTAAAAAGTTGAAATAGTATCAAAAGTATATTATATAATCAAAGTATAATATAAATTTCAATCAAGAAGTGACAATACATTCTATGAAGTAGAATGTATATATAGATAGGTAGGTATTAATTGTACCTACCTATCTATATAGGTAGGTACAATTAATAACGTCGTATTTATAGAATGTTTTTACTACGTTCTATTTATAATAATGTGTATGCTCGTAAGTAGACTAAGAATAGAGTTATAAAGTTATGTAAACAGAAATTCCATTCAGCTTTCTTTTTTTTCATTGCTTTAATTAACTATTTATATTTTAACAATGTAAAAATAAATAAAAAATAATAATAAAATGAAAAAGAAAACTTTTTTATATTATTTTTAGAATATATTATGGAGGGATTCTCAAAATTAATTCGACGAACGTAGACTTAAACAAATAGTACAAAATCAGTTGCTGCGTACAACAGGTACTTTAAAAACGTACTAACAATATGATACTAATCAAAAGAAGTAATTTTTTTTCTCGACGTCAAAGAACTCTCAACTCAGATTCGACAAAACGTACAAATTGTTATGAAGAAGAAAACGTGGGTCCTGGCAGTAAGTAACGTGGTGTGATGGGTCATAAAAAAGAAAAAATCGGATCCTTTTCAAATTTGGAAACGGTTGTGCGCGGGACGTCCTTTGCGCGAGGGACCTTTCCGATCATCCATGACGTTTAAACGATCGCTTTGGGTTCTCGGCAATAAGGAGGGAAACGGACCGTAAAAAGAAACGTACGCTTCAACATAATATTTCAAAGTTACTTTCAGAATGCATTACAATAACACTTTAGCTTTGCTAGTCAGAATAAGTCCGGACGTAGAAGAAGAAGAAGAAGAAATATTCTTTATTGTGCACACAAATAGATATAACAACAGTAATAATGAAAGAACACACTTAACCCATTTAAGTACACAAAGGCGTTCATATCGCTAAATAGCAATGTCTGCCAAACAACCTTATAGGGCACAATATTTATTTAGGTGGGTAACACAAAAAAATAAAAAGAAAATCGCACTAAAACAAACCAGAAGACGTTGTTAAGCTTTGCACGTGTGTGGCCAAATTGAACGCAAATAATAAAACTCCGGCTTTGAATAAAATTGCTTGTCGCATGTCTACTAGCCAAAGACAAAATAATTTTTAGCAACCCCTGCGATAACTCCCCATCTAACATTTACTGTTGCGTGAGTTAAGTGGCCTATTATTACAAAGTAGGTATTATATCGCAGAATGGCGTTAACCCTTCTTCTTCAGTTATTTCTTATAAAATATTTTATTTTTAGACACGGGGGGCCCCGTCTCCAAACCCCACCGGTCTTCTGCCCCGGATCCCACCGTCGCGTTGTCTGGACTCCATAAGTTGTAGTTTTAAATATTATAAGATGCCGAAATACGTAATGCTTCATTCCGATTTTAGACGTGAACTTATACTTGTGGTTATAATGTAATGAATGCTGAATATGCCTATAATAGGTGTGCATATCAGGAATATCTAATTGTAAAAAAGTTTATGAATATTAATTGTTTTAATATGTACACTATTGGCGTATCAAATAATAACTAAATAAAAGTAAATGTCTCACAGGAGTTAAATGCCCAACACCGCACGGCGACAACAGCGCCCTCACTAACTATTCACTGTGCAGTAATTGGCGATTTAACCCTTTTAAATTTGTAGTATACTAATATAATCCAACAACGAAATGTCTGGACAGATTTCAGCAGTGAAACTCTGGTGGTGGGTCAAACCGTTTAATAAAATACAATTTAAAAACCAAGTGCAATGAACCAACGCCGCCATTATTCAGCGTTCGGCGTAACGCACGCGTCACCCGATGGCTTTACAAACGCGACCCGCGGGCCAGACGCATTTAAATTTCAATTCGAAGCATTTGTTTTATTGTTTTGTTTTCACCATCATCATCGCATTCTCATATTGCTGTTGATGGCGTGTACTGGTGACTATAGACTTTAGCTACATTTCAGCTAAGATGCCCCTCTAGGTATAGGGACAAGCCATTTACGCAGGGCATATTATATCGGCTATCCGACGCAACCAGACAATCAGATGCAAAACTGATTGCTTAACGTCCTCTCGTACGCACGGAGGTGACACCAACAATTTCCTGACTTGGGACTGCCAACCAGGAACCAGGTACGCCGCCATCCACTTCTCTTGAACCTCGGCATAGTTGGCACTTTTAACTTATTGAGAAATTAGGAGAGGCACCGCTCTCGTGAAAAGGCTAAGAACTATTATAAACCTGAACAGTTCATCGATGGAGCCCTCAAAAAATCCAATAGCAGTGAAAGCAGCTTTCAACTACTCTACTAACTAACTACTAACTAAGTTTCCCCAAGGCAAGATGGTGCTCAGTCGGAAACAGCAGCCAGAGTCAGTCAGCCTAGCAAGCCTTTCGCAAAGTCTTGTCTTGCTACGCTGACTGACTGAATTACAAAAAAATGAAAAAGTTTTGATAAGGATCAAATCTTTTTGGAAGGTAGTTTTTTGAGATTCTAAGCCACCTTTGTCAATTTTACATCACAAAGAGGCTGATGCAGAGGTAGCTATGCTAATAGTCAGAGCAACATGTTATGATTACCGAACTGAAATACTTACTACTCGTGCGCGATAACTTGGGACCTGATTGGAATAACTTGGGCGGGAGCAGCGAGCGGGGAGTCGCATTCCAACCAGCATTCTATGTGCAGCAGATATTACTCGTGCGCTATAACGTTCCAAGTCATCGCGCACGAGTAATATCTGCTACACATATATCTTCTATCGCCATGCTCTCATCGCAACATTGGCTCACAGTACCGGCCTATTTGTAGCAGTTGTTCTAGCTTTAAAAAGCAACAAAACATGTTACAATACTGCAACCTCTCTGATAATTATGACAATCCATAACTGTCCCCATCATTCTCGTATTTATTAACTCGCACAAATTGAACAACGTTCACTGCGCGCTGATTTAAAACCAATTGGACGAAATGGAATATTATTAGAACGTAAACAATACACAGCCACCAATGCAACCGCTCATATTTATAGCGTAATAACAACCGCGCGCGGTTTCCTACCGCATTTAGATGCACGGCTCTCACAACCTCTGTATGCAATATTACAAAACGCATTCTATGCTTTAATAATAAGCTCATATAATGTGGTTTCATTTCTATACCGGCTGGTATTTGCGCTTGGCATTTTTTATAGAGTCGTAAACGAGTAGTCGCAGCCTTGTTAAGCCTACTGACGCTGTCGGTGCTATTTTCAATACATCCGCCCATAGACATCCGCACAGAGGGTATAGAGATGCGTTGCCGTCCATATCCATACTAAATGATCCACCGGCTACTTTCACACCGCACGAAACACGACGCTCAGCTGTCACTTAACGCCGGTGTCATTTAAGCGAGAAATACCTCCCGGGTCATGCCAGCCCAATTCGGCTACATGCATGCATGCGGCGTGCCACTCCCTCTTACTAAATGGTGAAAAAGTAACAAATTTACAATATTAGTAGGATGTCATATAATAAATGTAACTTGGTTTGAATATATTATAATATATTCGGAAAAGTCTTGCGCCCATAGAGACGTAAAAAGCTTGTTAGAAAGCTCGTTTACTTCACTTTCATCGAATTAAGTATCGATCTGAAATAAGCAATTTCTCTTGAATTAAGATCGTTCAATTATTGAGAAACTATAACCTGCATTAATATCCTATATAGTTTTGAACATGGCGCCTAAGCCTAGATTCTAGAACTATATAAATAAGGTGTTTTTACTGATTTTCTAATCTCGGTAAGAACTCTACAATTACGCTCCCTTGACTACCTGCATGTAACTATGCATTCGTTCTGCATTATCTAATTATTTTTGCTTGAGATATCAGATTAACAGAAAAAAATCTTCTTGTTTTAACCGACTTCGAGAAAAAGGGGTTTCGTATATAAGTAGTTAGGTTTGTCCGCAATTATGTCACGTTTAACTGCACCAAAACTGGACCAGTTTATCGTCCTGATGTTAATGATGAACTGCACAAAATGTTTGGAGTGTGACACGAAAATATTCGCAGTATTGTGTTTGGAGTGATACTCTAAAACAGTTCCAGAATTGAGTAGGGAGAGATACTCTTAACCATTCCCATTATTGAGTTGGGAGTGATACTCTAAAACATTCCCGTTATTGAGTTGGTAGTGATACTCTAAAACATTCCCATTATTGAGCCGGGAGTGATACTCTAAAACAGTCCCTATAACTAAAATAGACACAGCTATTACATAAACAATATATTTACAGCTATGTAAAGTTCATCGACCCGTCTTTCAGCATTTGCACACTCCGTACATACAATCTCAGTATTATTTTATTTCATGCAATCAACTGCATTTTGAATACATACACTTCGACTATTTTATAAAATATAAAGCAAGTGTAGACTAATAACAGATGTCAGGACTCTACAGAGAAATATATTGTACTTTTTTATCTGAGCGAGTAATTTTTTTTTAATGATATAGGGGGCAAAGGAGCAGTCGGAGCCATTTTCATGACTACCGACGCCCACAGATATCCTCATAGAAGCTATACACATGCGCTACCCTCCTTTCTCCTCCCACCTCCAGGGGCCACCGGCTACTTACACACCTTACGAAACGCGACAGCTGTCACTTTACGCCCATCTCATGTAAGCGAGAGGTACCTCCCCGGTCGTGCCGGCCCAATTCGGCTGCATGCAAGCATGCCTACCTCTTACTGAAACAACCGCTTGCTTTTAAACATTGTCGATATAATCAAATGCAAAGCAAAAACAATGCATAATAAGTTACGTCTCTATTGTATTGACACTGCGTGAATGCAGGAATTTTGAATTGCAGGTACAATTAATTCAATATTTTTATAAAAAATGTATCCAATCATAATTATACCTATGCCAATCATAACTTTATCATAGCTTTGTCACTTTCGAATAGTGTAACTAGCTGTTAGTGAAAAATGTTCCTTTGATCGGATAGGTATAACTGAAGAACTTACAAACAAAGTTAGAAATCTTACCTGCTTATAATATTGCTTTAAATGTAATACATGAAATAAAATAATTAACTAACTAATAATACACACGAATACGAAACAATGCTCGGTATGCGTAACTAGTGAATACCGGTTTCATAATTAAAGTGTCAAACACAATAGATGGCATTAACGTTTAGTTTGTTTAGAATTTCCTTTCTTATTACTCGCTATAATAACCGATCCGCATATATATATACCACCTATATTATCCAGATGTATTAGATCGGGATAACCTTCCCCGTATTTATACTATTTGGGATATGATTACGGTTTTCTATCCCTACAGTAAGGGTCAATTCACACCAAAAGCGCGGCGAAGGGCAGCGAAGCGGAGCGCAGTTTATGTGTCATATGAATTTCAACTTTATTTTCATTATTATAGTACTTATTATCGAATTCTCGCGACTTCTGGAGCATTCCAGCGACTTCTCGCGCATTCCAGCGACTTCCAGCGAATCTGCGCGTCTCGTTCGAGTTTCTCGTGCGATAATAAGTATTATAGTAATTATTATAAAGTTAAAATTCATATGACACATAATCTGCTCTCCGCTTCGCTGCCCTTCGCCGCGCTTTTGGTGTGAATTGACCCTAAAAAATCACTAAATATATACAAAAGAAATTTATGTAACTCTATTCATTAAATTTAGTATACATATTAATATATCATTTAGTAGTCATCCTTGTATGTTAATATTATATTAATATAAATAAACGACATATTATTACATGTTTTACGCAATATTACATAACATTATATAAAGTACGAACAGGTTTTTTTATAGCATATAAAACAACAAAATGCATAGTTTAATAGAGCAGTTGCATGAATATGCATATGTTGAGTTGGCCGACCTTGCCGCACATAGCACGACAGCCTAGCCATCACGTCTATGGCGGTATCAATGGACGACCCCGACCGTGTCGGCCTTAAATCGGCTGCAATGCAGCAAGACAGACACGTCTCACAATATACCGCCTCTAAGTGCTACTCGATAAAAATATCACATAAAATAAAGTACAGAAACTGTTTTAACACGATCAATTTGTTTCAAATAAATTCATTCACTACACAATTGTATAAACTATACATTTACCTGTCGAACAGGTAAAAGCACTTACCTGAGTCGGGCAGAAGCTTCCCCTTCAGCTCCACGTCGCTCTCGGCGGATGTCGCGCCGTAGTTCTTGAACGGCTTGCCCGAGGGCTCGTCCGACTTCGTCACTTTGAAGCGTTCAGACATTTTTCACACTACACTTACACTTTATACACTTACACTTGTACACTTTAATCACTAAGTTTATACAATTTCGGAATGAAGAAGTTTTAGACACACTTTAACTACAAATTTAATATACAGTTTTGGAGTTAAGAAGTTTTAGATATTTATTGTTAATAATTAATTTACACTTTAATTACAAAGTTAATGCTATATACTGTTTTGGAATTTAAGTTTTAGATATGGTTATAATAATTAATTTACACTATAATTGCAAAATTAATACAACGTACTGTTTTGGATACAAAGGTTTAGATATGGTAATAATAATTAATTTACACTAATTGCAAATTTATTACTATAGTAATAACTTTTGGTCTTGGATTAACAACTGGTTTGGAATCAAGAAGTTTTAGATAACCTTCGAATGACATTTGTTAGATATTTGTTTGTTATTCTGTAAATAAGGATGTTGATTCCAATTTACAATAAAACGTACATGTCCTAAGTCTTGTATTTATTTGTTTATAGTATAGGGGGGCAAAAGAGCAGACGGAGCTGTTTTCATGACGGCCGACGCCTATAGACATCTGCCTAGAGGCTATATAGACGCATTGCCCTCTTTTCCTCCTAAATAAGTATCCCTAAGTACCTAAATTAGAGGCTTAAGTATTTTCATCGTAACAAATGTTACGAATATATCATGTCATTATTTAGCTAGTAATATCGTTGCGGTAATGATAATGATTACAATAAACTGCCGCCATTTCTTATTTTTCTTCACTATCCGTAATACCTAATGGGCGAATGGACCGCACTAAAAGGGCTTTAGGTACTTTTGGACGCCATATTATATACTTTTTGGTGTAAGGATATTATATGACGTAATGATAGTGATTATGACTTTCTTGGACTACAAGTTGTAAAACTATCGATAATATTATGCAAAAAATCCATTGATACATACTTAATTCGGTACATAATAAATAAAATAACACGAAACTTTCAGAATTTCATGTAGTGTTAGGTAAAGGCACAATTAGAGACACAAATAGTATAAAATCACTAGCCGCTTCCGCGGTGAATTCCGGCAATGAAAAGAAAATCACAAAAATGCAGATCCGATTTTGTTAATTGCTACAGTCGATACGGACTATTCTACTCTGAAATTACAGTAAATAATAGACCCTGAGCATTTATGCAGCTTATCACAATACGTTCAATGGGAGCGATGTTATGCGAGCGAAACCTCGGGGCGCTGCTAGTATTATATGTAAATAGAAAAAATATAATAATTTTGTGTTCTTTTGACCTTGTTGCAAACATGAATAAATATCACCATTGTACAGACAGACCAGTTACAATTTTACCACAGATAACTAAAATCATTAATCGCTATCTTAGATAAGTTTTTATTTCATCTGCACCTATTTAGTGTTTTGTAGTCTACACCTGGTGTCGTGACTGGCAGCTTTAAAATGTACAAAATCGTGACCTATTACAATTAGTACTTTAAATATATTTTGTAAGTACATTACGTACCTACTGTTAAAATACTTAGTATTCAAAATGGGCACTTAATGTGGTGGCCTACGTAAGTAATGTGTCTGTATTACATTTAACTAGCTAGCACAATACCTTCGGCTACGAACCCATACGCCCCCTTAATATTCGCCCCGTCAATAAAAGTTGCAAATTCGCCCCGTTTTAGAGAGTCCGTAAGCCCCCTTTAAAGGGCAAAAAAACATTTATTTTGAGGTACCCATACGTAGTCCTGTAGTTTCGGATGTATTGATAGGTCAATATGAATAAATAACTTTAAATAATTAGCATAAACTTTATAAGCATGAAGATTTTAATTGTTGCGACAATTGCCCAATATGTAATTATGTAAAAATAGAAGCACTAACAAATATAAAAGTACATAATATGATAAGACAGGCAGAATTCTGATAAATTTGCCGGCTCTAATCCCAAGAGAATATTTTTAAACAAGAATCTGATTCATTTACATGTAAGGCTTTGTAGAAAAATAGAGTGCTCACGAAATTTATGTATTACAAGAAAAGTTTCGCTCCGAAACAATATACGAACTCTTCGGAGATTCGTAAACGAAGTTACGACACAATTTCGAATAACATTCGCGCGTTTGACGCGAAAAACATGAATTTAAATAACAAACACACTTTTATGTCGATGGAACAATAAAAGACATAAGCACTTGAAAAAAATGAATTCCCCATCTTGTGTGAACAAATATTACTTTGAAACTAAACTAATATACGTAGACCTTGGAGAATTTCATTTGTTTTATAAACTAAAGCGAACGTGTTTGATTCGAAAGCTTTTCTTATATTATGTATACACGCAACTATGACGAATATGTTTTTTTATTATATAGGAGGCAAACGAGCAATCGGCATTTTCATGACTACCGACGCGCATAGACATCTGCATAGAGGCCACACAGATACGTCGCCCTCCTTTCTCTTCCCACCTCCATTAGCCACGGGCTACTTACATACCGCACGAAACGCGACAGCACAGCTGTCACTTTACGCCTAGATAATTTATTAACATTTTATTTCGCCAGTATTGACCAGACTGCATCTAGACTAGTCTTGTTGACACCTCGCGACCCTAGAGTCGAGTTTCAGAGTATTGGAATTTTTCTATTTCTAATAACAGTCCAGAGTTAGTGACTTAGTGTCACATTGCGCTAAGTCGTCGGTCCTGCGCCTGATTTCTCTTCGGTCGGAATGCTGTCACAGGAATAGGATAATGAATGAAAAGAAAGGGGACTTCTGACTAGGCGCTTGTGGACTTATGTCCAACGCAATTGGCTAATCACTACAGAGATGGCGACAGCCGAAATTATTCTAGGAGTACTTTATTATAGGTGGATCTTAATGTCACTTCTTGATAGAAATTCATGTTATCACTTGAAGATATAAATAATATCTAAGATCTTTACGTATTGTTTTTTATATATAAATAGCGAAATTTGCATAAAAATAATATTTCTTTTCAAATGGTTGGCGGTGGTTTGGACAGAGCGTTCAAGTACGTAACACATTTTTTTTAATAAAAAAAATAATATTCCAAGTTGGAAAAAAATGACATATGAGACCTTCTCTTTTGCTCCATTTAAAACTACGCTGAGTTGTGTGTTACGTAACATTTTGGGAGGGAGAGGGGGGCTACAGTAAAACGTTACGGCGCGTTACATGGGGAGAGGAAGGGTTAGAAATCTTCAAAAATTGCGTTACGTAATAATTGAACGCTCCCTAAGCTGTAATACCTTTTAACACAACGCCTTTCGTCGTTTATTAACTCAAGTGCTGTCGACCTGTAGCGCATCACAAATGATTGTGTATCGAGTGTCGATCGGGAGATACCGACACGATCCGGTAATTACAATGATCAATTGATATGTATTAAACACGAATTGAGCGTCAGGGCCGGAACGGCTTGCAACTGGCCATCGGTTATTGGCATACGTTTTCTGGTTACATTAACCAGAAAACGACCAGAATATTTATTTTTTTCATGATATAAGGGTACAAACGGTAGCCATTTCTACTGATTCTATGACTACCGTTGCATGAGTTCCGCATAGAGATCCAGATGCGTTACTCTCCTTTCTCTTCCCACTTCCATGGGCCACCGGCTACTTACACATCGCACGGAACGCGACAGCACAGTTGTCACTTTACGCCGGTATCCTGTAAGCGACATGTCAATATGGTAGTGCCAACGCGATTCGGCTACACTCACACAGTGGCACTACCTGTTACTAAACTTACTTTCTTACTATCACGCTAAACATTACAGTTACAAGTTTCCTAAACTAATGAAATCAAGGACATAATGTATACAAACTTACTATCCCTATTTTACTTTACTTAATTTTCCCACCATTATTGAAGCTAAGGAAGCCCAAAAGTAAGCCATTTTTGGTAAAGCCAATCTAGGAACTTGATATTCGATCCCTTTATCAAAATCCTAGATTGGTATCTCGCCACTAAAATCAGAACAATAAGCTCGTAAAACCAGTATTCGCTTGTATATAACTATCCAAAAACAGGACGGTGCTAACGCCCTGTAATAAATAATCAATATGCCAATAAATTCCTATCCATTGTAGCAGTGACCAAATTGTGGCAACATGGAACGCTGTATTGTCAGCACTATGTTGTTTTATGGATAGATCCATACGGGATTTTGTACTCTACTGTTTGAACATTTTCCAATATAAAAGCTACTTTAATTATTTATATAGAGTGGTATGGTCCATCTGGTGGGCAAGGTTGTTGTAAAGCCTGAAACATCGAGATTGTAGAACCATTTTCATTGGCTTATATCGCTTATCTGCATCCCGAGTGTGAGTAAAAACTCAAAAAAGCAATGATTTACTTTATAACGCGTGTTTAGTCTACCAAAATGTATGTAGTTTTTTATTAGTTGTTTAAGTATCTGCTAGGGTTTTTTTTAATTTGACTGCCTCGTGGTCTAGTGGTAAGCGTGTTCAACCACAGACGTAAGATCCTGGGTTCGAATCCCGGGTCGGGCCAAAAAATTATTAGGATAAATATTAGGATTTTTGCATTTCTAATAACAGTCCGAAGTCAGGAAGTTGGCGGTGATGCACCCCCGCCTCCTGCGCATCTGGCTCGTCTCTGTAGAGACGGCCGCCGAAGCCGGAATCGGCTAGGAGGATATTATTATTATTTTTACTATTATTATTATTATTATCTGCTATAAGCGCTGACAGAAACTCCATACATGTTGGTAGACTTAACGCAAACGCGTTAGTAAAGTAAATCGTTGTAAAATCTCACACTCGTGGTAGACTCGTCGTCGTTTGCCCTTTACCCTTCACTAAGCACTACGCAAGGGCTTATCTTACTAACGTCAGACATAGATCAATAGTATAATATTCCCCACTACACCAGCATTTGTGGAGGCAATGTTTCTATACCAAAACTTGTAGGGCCCCACGATTTAACTCATTTTAAATATAGGAACCAATCATTTTCATTCAGAATAGAAATAATTTCTATTTTTTCAGATTATAATCTATACCTGTGTATATCACCTATATCAGTTTTGTGTGAAATAATAACAAGCATACACGTCATAAACGAGAACACAAAGATATCTCTTGTAGAGATAGCACACCCATAAACCTTTTTGTAAGTACATAAAAAAAAAGAAAATAAACTAGCAACAATAACATTACTAGGACAGATGAGAGCATCGGAATAAAAGTAATTTCTAGGTGACCTTGATTGTCAAACAAGTCAATGTTTCCACGTAAACGAAACCACGGGCAACTACATGTATTCAAATGAATGACACTCAACTTTCAGTTACTAGATAATGTGGCCAACAACTTTATACATTTAGATAAGATTGCAATTTCTTGTATCTCAAGCTCATTCACTTTGAATTATATGGAGATGACAATTGAGGTTATTTTCGCTCGCCCTGAAACTTAACCCAATGATAATTGCTATAATCCTTATTCTAGACATTACGCCTCGTAATCCATAACATTTCCCCTCTCTATTTAAAGAGACAATATGTATTGTCCAGTACAGGGACCATTCAAACGGACCCCTCTTATGGATAGTTGAATAAAGTGTCGTAGGGTCGCATTCATTTATATTTTTTTAAACTGATAAGTACCGGTATATGCTAAAGGCTAAACTAATATGGAGTAGGAATGTATTCCTTCTCATAAGTGGGTACTTTCATTATATAATTTCGGATCGCTGAAGTTAATAGATACAATGTTAAATATTAGTTATGGCCCATGGAGGTGGGAGGAGGGAAGAGGGCAACGCATCTGTATAACCTCTATGCGGATGCCTTTAGGAATCGGTAGTCATGAAAATGGCTTCAAATGCTCGTTTACCTCTTACACTTCAATTAGTAATTTCATTAATTCTATTACATGCTTCTCTAGAAGAGGGATGGGTTCTACTAAAAAACGTGGCGTATTGTTTTCATCATGGCATAATGAGAGTGCGTCAAATTCATATCAGCAGATGCGGGTAATTAGTTGAATATTACATTTGCAAACACACCGTTGTGAATTGCACAATTTGTGAATTATATTTACTAATATTTTTATAGCACAGAAGTCAAATATCGAAGCTTACTCACGTAAGAATAAACATCTCTGCAATGTCGTTCCATATGAGATGAGAGCTATGTATTATAATACATTTATGAAATACTAGCTGCGCCCCGCGGCTTCGCCCGCGTAAATTTCGATATCGTGGAAAATCATTCCATGGCATCCCTCAGGAACATTTTTTCGGGATAAAAAGTATCCTATGTTATTTCTAATACCTCCAGGAATATGTGTACAAAGTTTCATAATGATCGGTCTAGTAGTTTTGGCGTGAAAGCGTAACAAACAAACTTACATTCACATTTATAATATTAGTAGGGATAATACCTTTTAGTCCGACCTGGACCTGGTGGCTCGAAACCAGGGCCATATTTCGTATTATCGTGCTTATCACTAAATCACAAGGCATTATAAGAAAGTAATACTTCGAACAAACGTTTAAATCAAAGTTTATTTATCAACTGATATTATCGATCTATAATAACTCGAACCTAGGGTAAATATTTCGCATTTCGAAACTCAAGGACTTTAACTTAGTAATGACATTTAAGAGCCGAGAAACAAGAAAAAGAGCCAAAAATAAAACTACACATTTTACCTTATGGCTTCAAACCAGCAGTATTTGTGCATATATATATCCTATATTTTTAGATCTAATTTTAGCTGTCTTCCGATTATTATAATTTTAAGGTACCTCCGAACCGGCTCAATTTTATCTCAAAATGTATATTTTCTTGACCTTATCAGTCGAGTTTATCAAACCATTTGTTTTGATCAATTTGAAATACATAAATTTATCTTCTAGACACACCTTAATAAATTAAAAAAATATATACAAAAGCGAACTTTTTTTGCATACATTATACATGCTAAAATGTCGTTTAAACCTGTTGTGATAAGTGTGCCAGATATGGGTCAATAATACGTGGACACGAGTGGACAAAACCTCATTATTCGTAAAACGAAACAGTACCTTCGTCGTCAATTAAAACTCTGTTTCTGGGAAACGAATACAACCCTCGTTCATCATACAAAAGGCTAATTTTGCCGCCGTGTTTCGTAAACTACATACGTACAAAGGTTTTGTTTCCTAGCGGTACCGTCGCGTCGTATAGCGGTGGCTAAAAAAAGTAGTCAAATATAATTATTATAAATAGAATGTTTCATAAGTAAACTAAACGACGTTACGGTGTCAATCACAGATTTAAAGGAAACCATTTAGTTTGCATCGTCATTCTAGTGACGTACTTTGCCGCTATATTACCGCCGCTTTACAACGACAGCGATTTTCTAGGAAACCCAGGCCTAAGATGTTCTTAACGGCAATATGGCATAGGTACGTGATAACTATTGATCTGAGCAAGCTGAATTTATTCAAGCTATCACTTTAAGGCGTACCGTTTTGTGAGAGCGAAAGTTAACGCCCAGATCATGCCGGCCCAATCAGGCTGCAGTGCAGCATACTCTCTCTCATAGCAACAGCATACTCTACATACTGATGAAATGTCAAGGAGCTTTTGCTATTGCTTTAGTAAATTTATCCGATTGTAAACTAATACCTATTTAAATATTTTTGAACTCTACACTGCCAAAAAAGCCATTTATATTCTTTCCCCAACTGTGGCAAAAGGAGAGCTATGTGTTATGATAGCACACATAAAAGTAACATATATTTACAGTTTTCACAGTGAGATCGACCTTATAAATTGATAGATGCTGACTTAATAGTGAGAGTGAAATTTTACTACTTTTAAAATAAAAAAAAACACTTATTTTTGGACTTTTGACCTGGTCAAGGTCGTGGGCAGGTTACGCAACATGTGGCCTTCAGAGTGACTCCTGTAACCATTGGACGTAGTCCACGATAATGTTTTTTTCATCCAACTGAGTGTATTTTTAGCAGTAATTAAACTTGTTTGCATTAACGCTTAACAAAGCCAACAAAGCGTCGCCCTGATCCTGAGCTTTAAAATTAAGTTGCGCAATTTTCGGCAAAGCCACAACGAAAATAACAATATTTTGATATAACAGCGGCACGGTCATCTCTACCTACCCCATTAGGATAATTTGTGTCGTTGGTTTAGTACTGTACATTTCAACAACAGTGTATTCTTATTTCTATCAATGCTTTTTATCTTTGTACATATTACTAGGTTTATCACATCCTCTTTATGGGCTCCGAGCAGATAAAAGCTGAATGAACGGGTGATAAGATTGTATAAATTAATTCTATTTAGAGTTGCTTACAAATAAATGAATTGAAATGCTATCTTTTCCACGTTATTAAAAGTCGGTTAATAAAAATAATGTCAAACTTTTTATTTAGGTTAATTTAAGTATTTTATGCGCATTTTAATAAGATATTTATGAAATATTCGTTGATCACCAGGAATATCTTCAGAAAATGAACGTAATATATTTAGAAAGATGCACTTTTATACATACGCAGTAACTACAAGGTGGCAAGTCGGCAAAATGCTAGGGCCCCCAGCAGGAACGGGCCGGTCAGAGGAGAATCCCGTAGAACCTTAGAAAACTCTAGATATTTTCTAAACTTTTCTATTAATACTTTTCTGGTTTGTGGACTCGCAACGTAAGTAGAAACATCTAATAAATCATGGTTAGAAATAAAAGCATCTCGATTTAAGCAAACATCTCTTGCTTATAAACAATACAGATAAATAGAGAACTTATATATTTATAGCTGAGGGTATGGATCTCCTAGCTTTAAAATAATATTGTAATGAGACTAATGGACCCGACAGCCGCTGTCTTGTCATTATTGGAAAATATGTTGTCATGGTAACTTGTAATGTTATGTGGCTGAATTGTCAATCCGTTATTTTGCCCTACATTATGTATTTCTAGTCAAGATAACGACTGCAGCATTATATAGGTATATTGATAAATTATAGCCATTATGTTATCGAGGACTAATACCTATATAACAAAAAAGCTTCATCAAAATCCGTGCAGTAGTTTTTGCGTGAAAACCGCACAAAACACAGACAGAATGACGTCTTCTACAGTTTTATTATATGTATAGAATAGATTTGTTCGTCAGATAATCTCAGACACCGGTTGCGCTCTATTCAAATGGGGAAAGGGTATTGCGGACACAAAAACTTCATTTAAATTCAGATATAGGTAAGGGGCATGTGTCTAAATGGTGTTCCCACTATAAGGTAAACACTAGATATATCGAGCAGTGAATTATAAAATCTAGATTTAATAATATTAACATTTTAGCGTGAGAAAAGGCGATACCTTATTCTTATAACTAGAATAAGGGGGCCAACGAAAAGTCTGAGCCAGTCTCATGACTACCGACGCCCATAGACATCTGAACACAGGCTATACAGATGCGTTGCCCTCCCTCGTCCTACCTCCTACATCCTACTAATACTATAAATGCGAAAGTTTATAAGGATGTTTGTTACTCTTTCACACAAAAACTACTGAACGGATTTTCATGAAACTTTACAGTAATATAGCTTTCATATCAGAATAACATAATAAGTTAAAATTTTGAATCATTTTAGAAGTCCGAAATCCACGCGGGCGAAGCCGCGGGCGGAAGCTAGTTAATACTATAAAGAGGAAAGTTTCTTTTTATATTGTGTAGGTAATGTTATTGATCTGGTTATGATAACTTCACTAAAAATGGTACGCTATTCAGAAATATCAGACTATTTCAATATGATTGAACAAAATGTTTTATTTATGACACCTAACGAAGTAGGCAAGGATCGGATAGTACTGAATAATGTTGAGAGAAATATATTACGAACGAGCTGCGCCCCCCTGATTCACCCGCGTTTATTTTCTAAAAAAATCCAAATCAACTTCAACACCCTATTTCACCCTCTTAGGATATCTCAAAATCCTTTTTTAACGTATACCTATAACATCTACCTGCATCCCAAATTTCAACCCGACCCGTCCTGTTGTGTGGACTGTGCGTTGAGCACTATGTCAGTCCTTACCAGTAACCTTAGAGTAGCCTCATACATATAGATATATGGTATACAAGTTATATTACTTATATACATCAAGGGAATAATCCTGGCGACACAGGACTAGCAGCGGTGGGAACGAGTGGTGGGCCAAAGCCCGTAAAAAAATCAAGGGAATAAATAATGAGTTATCTGTTTAACGTTATATTATATATTACAACATAAGCATTAGTGTTCTCTACTATCGCAAAATTATTACTTTCTTATTTTAATTACCTCCTCCGTAAAATGCGAACTTTCACAAAAAGTACAAAACCTATTATGTTAAAATTTAGCACATCAAATTACAGTCTGCCATAACTAAAAATATTGTTTGTCCCAAAAATAAAATAAATGGGTCCTTTGGAATAGATTATACGCGCGTAAAACTACAGGTAATAATCAAAAATATATGGTTCATAAAAGTGATAGATAGTCAAAAGTAGAATCAAAATATTAAAAATAACTTCATCCCCTCCTAAATAGACGTGTTGAAACCACGAAATTGTCTAAATGTTATGTGCCTTCTAAATGCCAAGAATAAGCGTACTCTACAATTAGTGAGTCTGCTCTACAATCGCATTTTTTAACTTTTTTCTATTAAGTTTACTATTCCATGAAGTTTACTGGAAATAATGTACTATAAAGTTTGCTGGACATACTTTTCTATTAAGTTTACTGGTAATACTATTTTATAGTTTGCTGGTACCTAATACTATTCTGTAAAGTTTGCTGGTAATACTATTCTATAAAGTTTGCTAGTAGTACGTAACGTTATTGATAGAACAAGAATTTGCTCCAAAGTAAGTTTCACACGCATTTTGTTATTACACGCGCAATATAATCCGCATGAGGAGTCATAAATCCGTCATGTATGTTCCAGCCAGCTGTTAAATTTTGTGAACTGTGGTTCTACCCACATTATATTTGGATTATCGTTCCCACAAAGGCAAAAATGTGCTGCTAAAATATCAAATCGTTAAACAAAAATACGTTTTTAAAGAATTTTCCTTCTTTAATCCTCGATTTACCTACTGACAGATGACACAGTCGAAACTACTGAACCAATCGAAGCCTCTAAGGACATAAATTTACGTTTTAAAGTTAGATTATTATTTGGAGAGCCTTGATTTTTTTTTTAATAAATTTCAACTTTGTATCCCAATGAAGCGGAACGCGACTTAAGGACTTGGGTACAGCTTGATGTAGTTTATTATCAATATGTGGCTGTACAAACAAACAAACTCTTCTGCTTTATTACACAACGCAATAAAATCTAAAACCAGTGTTTACACCATCTTGAATGGCTAATACATTATCAGAACCACTTAACATTCACAATACAAGTGTGTTTGCATTCATTAATTATATTTACATTTGTAATTTTATTGTACATTTTACTATTTAACAGAAAAAATTGAATAGAATAGAACAGCTGAATATCTTTATTTAGGTATATACTTAAATAAAGATATTCTTTATTTAGATTAATTACAATATCTACTAGAAATATATTAAGTGTTTGTAGTGTAAAAATAATAAAAGTATGCTAAAATAAAATAAAGTAAAAATAATTTGTGTAAAAATATTACTTATATGGTTACTAGCGTCACCCCGCGATTTCACCTAAGTAAGTAAATTTCGATCTTCTGGAAATATCGGGATAAGAAGTTGAAATATATTTTACGACCTATTATTTATTATTTATTATTAGACCTACCGACTAACGATTACGAGAAAACTTCATAATAATAAAAAAAAATAGGTATTGTAATATATGGCTATAATATCCATACAAATTTTCAACATCAGAATATAATATTAAAGTTAACAAAATCTACTATTACATATTTTCTATTTATTCATGTTATATTAGGCCTAATTTTCAGGTACCTATATGACCAAATTTTATTAAAATTACGAACAATAAAAACACCTACATAAAAATCGGTCGAACCGCTTCCGAGGATTTCAACCACAAATGCTCTGAGACAATTTTTTTTTACTACTTACGATTAAAAATTCACCATTTGTATGAAATAGCCAATATTCAGCGTCGTGCATTTTTTGCTAGATATACGCACATTTTTTTTTGTTTCTTTATAAAGGTCTATTCGCGTTGGCTAAGACCATTACGATTTTGAAGTATCATAAATTGAGTACTAAAAAAAGGACGCCTAATATTTGCTTAACTATGATTTTCTATGCGTATTTAAATATATAAGTTCACTCAAAATAGTATGTAATAATTACATTTTACAACAATTAAACTACTTTTAACGTAATTTCATTATAATACAATAAAGCACTTCAAGATATTTTTATAAGATAAAAAACAATGACGATAAACAATATCTCGGATCTCTATTTAGACTCTATGTCGTTATCTAAACACGATGTATACAAAACGCCTGAGGCGGTTTTGATAATGATATTTGCAAACAAGAAACGTATGAGGTAATAATCCTGGTAAGATTACTGACTGAAAAGGGCCACGAATTATTGTTCGAAATGTCTTTGTAAAAATTATTGAAACTCTAGAAATACAGGAATAGTTTTACTTGAGAATGCAAAATGTATTTTCGAGTTTATATAAACAACTAAAAGCTAACACACAGCAATTAAATCCTACTATTTATTTTAATACCTAACTGTTATATACTCTTTTATTTAATAAAAAATATAATTATTTCCAAACAAAAGTTTTAACCATTAAAAACTACATAAACTGCATTCCAGGTTTCAAAAACTGGTTATTTTAAGGGTAATTTCATGGTAATATCAATAGGAATTTATCACATGAACATGCACATATTTGGTCGCCATCGTTTTGTTTGACTACAAATGTTTGTCATCAAACAAGTCCACAGGCATTACTCATAAACATCACTCGCATTCATTTCCCGCGTAATGAACTACAGTAACAAACAAATCGGCGAGTTAGTAAAAACGCTAGATTTATCTGTGCACACTGCCGTTACGGTGATAACATTACCCGATCGACGTTTCGGCCTTGAACGTATGAATGAAATCTCATAACCGTATTATCAACCTAATTAGCATGTATACAATAATCCTGGCACTGCACAAAAAGTTCAACAAACTTAACCTAAAGATGGCACACTCCAAGTTTATATCACCATGTTATAAAGTTTATAAGTCCGCGTTGTATTTATAAGTGTTTATAATTCGAGCGCGTTCGCCGGTGGGCCGTGACGCGTGCGACAGGCAACCGTCCCGCCAGTACTCTGCTTGGAGTTGTACTCGCGCCGCCTCTCTGCGCAATTTCTAGTGTACACCGCTGAAACGGGAGTGCGATGCAGGAGCCGTCTGCATCTGAAGCGGGTGTGATTGGATTTTAAGTGAACGCCGGTGTTTGTTGGTTTGGTAAACGAGCGTCGGTGCACCTGCTCGGAAGATAACAATTACTTATTTTTAGTTACGTACTACTGATGTCTCGTGGTCTAGTGGTAAGTATTTAATCATACTCGCGATGATCGGGTTCGTTTTGTTTTTAATCCGAAATTAAGATGTTGGTAATGTTATTTTAAAAACGTTTAGCCTTTTAGATTTTTTCCCGACAGTGTCGGAGTCCACAGGAATAGGAGAATAAAGTGCACTTACAGCGCGCACACATTTTTACCTCACATAGTGTATACAGATGTTCGCCATAGCTAAAATTCATTTAGTAGGACAATACACATACGTCGAGGTAGAGGTAAGCTGTCCGCGCGCTGTGGTCGTCTGTAACACAATACGCTACTAAAATATTGACGCTTGTGTTATCGGCCAATTCACTCGGGCGTATTTCGTACACGTGATATTTGTTTCAGAGGTGAACGGTCTGGTTCACACCTGGTAATGTCAGTAGGACCACGTTGTACATTTTATTTAGATGTTTAATTTTATTGAAGTAAATCTTCTATACGAGCGTTTGACATGTGGAGTAAGATGGCGAGAGCGTTACAAAAATCACACATCGGGCGAGGCCAATGGAAGTTGTCATTCAAATTCGAAATTCTAATTTATGTCATGTAATCATATGACATGTTATATCATCGTCACTAATGAAGTTTTACTTCAGTAGTGTGGTCTAGAGCACACACTTTTTGAAACATGAAGACAAATTAACAGAAATAATTTAGTTTTAGTAAGAGGTAGTGCCATGCTGCATTGCATCGGAATTGGGCCGGCCGGGGAGGTACCTCTCGCTCACATCATACTGGCGTAAAGCCACAGATTTGCTGTCGCGTTTTATGCGGTTTGTGAATTGCCGGTGGCCCAATGGGCGGATGGGTTAAAGATCAACGCATCTGCGTAATATGCGGATGTTGATGGGCGGTATGGCCAAAATCGGTCGCGTAGTTTTGGAGCCTATACGATACACTTCAAAAATATTTTTAATTGTTTAATGTTATGTTACATTGTTATGTCTTGGTTTAAAAATTAATTGCTACTACTTACATTTGTTAGCATATTTATACGTAGTAGTTCTAGGGTTCCGTACCTAAAAGGTAAAAACGGAACCCTATTACTAAGCCTCGGTTGTCTGTCTGTCTGTGTGTCTGTCACCTGCAGGCTGTATATAAACTCTTATAGCTGGAAATCTCAAAATTTTCACAAATAATGTATTTCCGTTGCAGCTATAACAACATATACCTACAAAAAATAATATATTAAGGGGGGTCCCCATACAATAAACGTGGTTTAAGCAATTTTTACTAATACGTACGTAATGATGGTACGCGGAACCCTTCGTGCGCGAGTCCGACTCGCACTTGGCCGGTTTTTAATTTCTTTCTATTAATTATAAGTGGAAACTTTATTGACATAAGAACTTTTACATAGCACAGGAGGGCAAAAGAGCAATCGGAGCCATTTGGTGACTAATGACGCCCATTATCATCTGCGCGGTTGTTTTTTTTTTTTAGATAGAAACTATGCTGAGACAGAAGGTCAGTGCAGCTTCATCGATATGAGAAGCGAACTCGCTGGGGCGCTCTAGCCTCTGTATTTGTGGTCGATAGGGGGACAGACCCCCCCTTCTATCCCAGACTAATGGGAGAAGGCAAACTGGACTATTGCGACTAATAGGTTTTTCTTTTTTTTTTTATGATATAGGAGGGCAAACGAGCAGCCGGAGCCATTTTCATGACTACCGACGCCCACAAACATCCGCGTAGAGGCTATGCAGATGCGCTGCCCTCCTTTCTCCTCCCACCTCCATGGGCCACCGGCTGCTTACACACCGCACGAAACGCGACAGCACAGCTATCACTTTACGCCAGTCTCGTGTAAGCGAGAGGTACCTCCCCGGTCGTGCCGGCCCAATTCGACTGCATGCAAGCATGCAGTGTGGCACTACCTCTTACCAAAACTTTATAGGTTGGTATTATTATCATGGCCGAGGACAGTGGGTGTCCTCAACTCCCCACCTCCAACGGAGGGGAGCAGCTCGCGCGCGGCAGCTAAAAAGTGGCCGACACGGGTCATGAGCTGGAAGAGCTCTATGAGCTATCATGACTGGGGGGCCCGGACCCCCCTCCACTACTGGTGCGCGGTTGTTGCATTGCCATTGTTTACGGCGACACGACAGGCGAATTAGAGGTACCTCCCAACGCCGGCCTAAAGCGGGTTCAACTGAGCAATGACAACTTGCTAACTAATACTATAAGTACATTACACAAACATTACATACACGACCTTTTGTTCACTTGCAAGACTTAATTAATTGCAACCCCATACCCTTGACCCTTAACCCCTGACCTCTGACCTCTGACCCTGGCACTGAATGTAGATCGAAGTAACACGTAAGGCATTACGCTTTTCCTTTGCGGCACACAAGTTTTCATGTGCTATTAATACATTGGAAAAGCCTTCACGATGATTCATCCTTACTAATAAATACGAATATGTATTTGTGTTTGTTTTAGTATCACGTAAAAACTACTGAGCAAATTTAGATAGGCACAGACTACAATGTAGAATAAAAAACATAGATTTATTAAAAAAAAATAAGTAAAGGGGGCAAACGAGTTGTCGCAGCCGTTTTTATTACCATCGACACTCATACACGTCAGCATAGAGTACCCATTTGTGGCGTTGCCCTCCTTCCTCCTCCCCCTCTATGGGCCACCGGCTAGTACACATCGCACGAAACGCGCAAGCACAGCTGTCACTTCACACCCGTGTCATGTAATCGAGACCTCCCCGGTCGTGCCGGCCCATTTCGCCTGCACACTTGCAGCGTGGAACGACTTCTTACAAAATTCCTTTTCACCAATGCCGTAAACACGAGTCGAACAAACAGCAACATTTACGCAATTTCCGAATACCTCCGAGCATTCTAAATTTAAAACGACCCTCTGAGTGACGAAGGTACCGCAATCAATTACAGACCTCAGCGTATTAGCAGAAACGACCTTCACAGCCTCCGCTAAATATACAGCACAATCAAACTAAGTTTTATCTAACTTTGTGAGTGCAAAGTTATCTGTTTAGATTGTTTGCCATTATATTATAAATATAACTAGCTACGCTACGCGGTTTCACCCGCGTAACTTTCGATCCCGTGGGAATATCGGGATGAAAAATAGATGTTGGCCGATTCTCAGACCCACTCAATATGCTCACAAAATTTCATGAGAATCGGTCAAGCCGTTTCGGAGGAGTATGGCAACGAAAACTGTGACACGAGAATTTTATATATTAGATACATATAACTAGCTACGCTACGCGGTTTCACCCGCGTAAGTTTCGATCCCGTGGAAATATCGAGATGAAAAATAGATGTTGGCCGATTCTCAGACCTACCTGATATGCACACAAAATTTCATGACAATCGGTATAGCCGTTTCGGAGGAGTATGGTAACTAACATTGTGACACGAGAATTTCGTATTAGAGATTAAACTTTAGAAGATTTATATATCTGTCTGTTGCGCGACGTTCATACAAAAACTACAGGACGGATTTTGATGAAACATATAGGCTATATAATGAAATATATATAATGCTGCAGTCGGTATCTCGACTTGAAATACAAGGGTAAAGTAGCGGGTTGACAATTAGGCCACATAACATTACCATGACAACATATTTTCCAACAATGACCAGACATCTGCCGGGTCAGCTAGTTATTAAATAAATAATCGTTTATATTCTCACCGCAATACATATTCCTTAACAGTAAATATAAAATCTACCCTAAGGGTAGGTCTTTTTTTTCCGTGGGGAAATGCGTTTACGCACTGCCATGGATCCTGGATGGGATCCGATGGGTGTGTGGGGCTCGCGGCGGAGCCGAATACCCACTAAAACCCCGCGGGTGCCATCGGCCGCCTATATTGGAGTGCCCCGGATCTGTCAGCGACAGGGCACCCCCACGACTGTTCAGTCCTTCCACCGAACCGAACTCCTTCAAGAGAGGCTTCCTTTCATTTTCTGGGCCGGGCTAGGGGCCAGGTTCCCAGCCTGGCCCCTGGTTCCAGTTAGGGAGGTAGCATAAGTTGCACATAGCGCCTTTGTCGTACTCCCGTTTGCCTTCGGCGAGGTAGGCTATTTTCTGCCCTCTCCTTTCTAGCTCGCTCCGCGGTCTCCTTCTCGAGCATGACAAACTCGCAAAAAGAGGCCATCACCAAGGGTAGGTCTTATTTGTTCGGATGAACAATATGGTTATGTTCTTTCAGAGCTGTAAATTCTATAGCTGTGTCAAATTTAGCAGCAAACTATAGCATATAAATCGCATATAAAATATAAGTAGGGTTAGATTATATAAGTCTGCCCTTACCTGAGTCTAAGCGTCATGGGTCAATCCTTCCACAGAGTCGTGTTACATAGAGAGGAGTAATTAAATCAACTTTGTTTTTGTTGTATTAGGGTGTGGTAGCGTCATATATTACAAGCCGTGCCCCGCGGTTTTTCCCGCGAAAATTTCGATCCTGTGGAAAATCATCCCATTGCATCCCATATTAACATTTTTTGGGATAAAAGCTCCTATCCTATGTGTTATTCCAAGTTACTCTTTAAGTGTGTGCCAAATTTCATAAAAATCGGTACAGCAGTTTTTGCGTGAAGGAGTAACAAACAAACAAACAAACAAACTTTCGCATTTATTATATTAATAGGATAGTATAGGTGGGCAAAAGAGAAGTCGGAGCCTTTTCATGACTGCTCATAGACGTCCGTATAGAGTGTACCTATACAGATACGTTACCCTATTTTGTTCTCACCCCCAACGCGTCAGCCCAGCGGTCACTTTACATCGGTGTCGTGTAAGCGAGAGGTACCTCCCGGGGCGGCCCTGCCCAGTTCGGCAGCGATGCAGCGAGGCACTACCTCTTGGCATAGCGCATAGCCAATTTTGACGAGCTCCAGCCGCAGATGCTGAAAAATAAAAAATGTGTGTGCTTTTTAAACCACACAACTGAAGTAAAATTACAATATTGATTTAATACACAAATTCATTACCATAGTTACAATGACATAACATGGTCATATTACGATGTTTAGGTTTTAAATACAAAAAACTTACACTTAGATCGAATTTGAAATTTGAATTTGAATGACGGCTTCCGTTGGCCTCGCCCGATCAACACGTTTTTGTAACACTCTAGCCAGCTTACGCTCCGAGTCGAGTGCGTGTAGAGAAGTTTTACTGCAAAAGAGAAAACAATAATAAAATATAAACAATTACAGTAAATTGCTATCGACAATACAAAACATAAATTACATTCCACAGAAACAGTGTCGAACACATTACGCCGTTTGACAGTAAGTACCTATTTATTTACAAAATGGCTTTGCTTAAATACAAAGTGAAAATGTATTCGAAGTCTATTGTTTTTTTTTCTACAATTGAAATCGAATTTCAATACCTAGTCTCTCTCTACCTGTTTCTTTTTCATGGCATAGAGGGGCAGATGAGCAGTCGTAGTCATTTTCATGACCACATACGCCCATAGACATCCGCAGCAGAGGCTATGCAGATGCGCTGCCCTTTCTCCTCCCACCTTCCTGGGCCACCGGCTACACGCCGCCCAATACGCGACAGCACAGCTGATACTTTTCTCTCTCTCTGTCTCTAATCTCTTAGTACATAATATCCGTATCAGTTTCCTGTACTTACATAACTGGAACATAACAATATAATTGTTATTACCGTAACCCACTCGACTACTGTATTACACACCGACAACAACGCCTATTACTCATACTTATTTATTACAACATTCCACTTCACAAAACACACTGTTTATTTTGAGATGTAGAGTTAGTTGTAGTTGCGTTTATTTTTTTTAGAGTATAGGGGGACAAACGAGCAGTCATTTTGAAGATTACCGTCGAATTTTTATCTAAAGAATTACACAAAGTACTCCGCGTACAGAAAAATCCGCGCGTTTCAGAGTGAAAGTATTTTCCAATACTCGCCTGCGCTGGAAGTTATTGACGTCGCTTGCTCCACGCCGAGGACTGTGTCTGGATCTGCTGAGATGACAGACGTAATGAGAAATGAAGTTACACTACGATTAACCAGGTCTTCCTAAGAATATTATCGTATTTTTTCATGGTAATGACGGTTAATTTTTACTTACGTTACTACCACTAAGTTAGGATTTAATTGAAATAAAATCAAGCCTATATTTAAAGTTAAAAAAAAACACAAGCAACAGCGTTTAGGAGATTTTGAGTTTATGAACAGACAGATGAACTTGTCGAGGGAACGCTATAAAAAGGGAAAGCCCCAAATCCGTAGATAAACAATTATAAAGATCTAACATTATAATTTTAGTACAGATATTAGAAAAACCTAACTTATAAGAATGAAAACTTTACTTTATACTTTTGTTACAGGTATTATAAAAACATAACTTATAATTATAAAAACTTAACGTTATAATTTTAGTACAGGTATTAGGTACCCAGTACGCACTAACACACACACATACGTACGTACCTACCTGCATCATCTTCGTCATCAACCAGTATCGATCCATTACTCGTCATCACATTTTTTAAATAAAGGGTATAGCTGTGCCCCGCGGTTTCACTCACGTCACTGCAGCGCCATCTGCCGGGCTGATTTGTGAATCTAAACCATTCTCAAATCCCCTTAAACACGCAAAATTTCGTCAAAATCGGTCCAGTCGTTAAGGAGTTCAGTGACAAACACAGGCACACAAGAAATATATTATAATATAATATAAAGATTAGATACATAACACGGGTAAGTTTTTATAGTGACGTTTAGCTGACGCTTGCTAAATGTATCCCAAGGGAACTATTATTATTTATTTATTTATTTAATAATTTATGTACATGGAAACTTATATACTAACAGAGATATATTACAGGCAAGTACAAAGGTACAGCTTATTCCATACAGGAATCTCTTCCAGCAGACCTGATAAACGGAAACGTTTGTAAAGTTCAGGCCATATTTGGGTGTACATAAAAATAACTTATAACTAACAAAGTATAATGCATACATATAATTCATAATTCAAATATATATACATTTATTTATTTTGTATTGATTGTTATTTGTATCTGTGCCCAATACGGTTTGTTGTTCTGTAGCTTTTACATAAAAGGATGACAAAGATACATACAAAGTTTCGGAACTATGTTAATGGGATTTACTGTTGATTTAAAGTCATAAAAACTGGGTATTATCAATTTTACACAGATTTTGTTTTATTTAAAACGTTTAAAAATATTAATACCAATATTATTCTGTGCGGCTTAGAGGTGGTTACAATGTTTTTTGGTTCTCGAGACTTTTCTATGAAACCATAATATATATTGAGATTAGTGGAAACTTTATTGATGTAATTATGTATCAGATGTATTACTTTTTCATATAAGTATTATTAACACTGTATATTTCCTAAATAAAAATATAATACAATTTTCGCTTATCAATAAGCTTAGAATCATTAATTTTGGCAGTAAGTGCATGATGAGTTTTTGTTAAATAAATATGTTTTACAAAAACTCTATATATCGTCGTTGCCAAAATATAACCTCTCATGTGCCAAACAACAAATTTTACAGGAACCAAATAAAACATCGCCCTGAATTTTTTTATACGAATGTGTTCTACATCATAATTTGAAATGATTAGCATATTTTTTGTCCTTTAGACGAATTCGTATAGTATTGATTCTACTAAATATAATAGGACATTTTATTTATTTTTATTTTTTTCGACACATAAGACGTTTTATTTGCTATTTATATTCACATAAGACGTTTTAGGTACACATAAGACAAATTAAATAGTCATTATTTCATAAAATTAAAACATGATTTAGTATTATGCACCTTTAATTAGCAGTTATCAATTCTTAAATGACAATGAAATTGGATACAAATCATCTGACGCTTATAAATACATACAGTATACATAAGATATTTTGTACTATCAACTATTTGTAATGTAAAAATCTCCTGTGTAAAATATATGAACATAATATGTGGTTTTGTGTAGACATAATTACGTGACTGCTACATGAGAGGTTTTCTAACTTACTTATAACTTTTAAAATACAAATGATATGCACATAGGAGTTTGTGCTAAAAGTGCGTACGACAACAGACTACACGATTCTGCAATAAAAATTTTTTGGTATGAGTGACACATAAGAGGTTTCACTTTGGCAACGACGATATGCACTTAGACTATACATATATGCATATTTAATATATTTTTTGTAATTAAATGTTCCTTAGTATTTCTTATGTAGGTACTAAATCCGCTTCTTATTGCTCTTTTATTGTATCAATGGCACCTTTTTGAAGTTTTTATACTTTAAATATTAGAAATTAGATTTTATTTGAACAGTCACTTGATACCGGTTTGCTAGCTGAGATCTCTTATATGTAGCTTATCATTGATTTTGATTTTTGGATTCATACGTTTTATAGATTTTTTCCCTTATTAGTTGACCCGACAGCCGTTGTTTTGTCATCGGAAAATATGTCGTCATGGTAACGTGTAATGTTATTTGGCCCAATGGTCAATCCATAGATTTAGAATTGTTTTCACTACGTGAAAGATGTACAAAGCGTGGGAGCGAGACATTCAAATTAAGTTCCAATCATCGAAAATGAAAAGAGACAGTAGATGAAGTACATATAAGACAATTATTTTACGCGAGTAAGAGGCCATAGCGACCCGATTACATAATAATGACATAATAATAATAATAATAATAATAATAATATTTGTGGACTTTACACACCACGTTAGCCTAGCCCCGTGCTAAGTACCGTAAGGACTTGTGTTACGGGTACTAGACAACGGAAATATATTTAATATGTTTTATAAATTTAAGAAATTTTATATATTTAAGATTTTTATTATAGAAATACATATAATACATAGATAAACAACCATGACCAAGGCGGGATTCGAACCCGCGACCCCTGGCGCTACATGCTCAGCTTATCCGATGCCTGTACCACTGCGCCAGCCTGGTCGTCTTGACAAAGTCATGTAAGTGTTTTTGTAGAAATTCTGATATTTGTCAAATATTTTTTTGTCTCGCCTCTGTTCTGACATTGTGTATCTTGTACATTCCAAATCGGCATACCGACTACAACGTTATTTATATATATATATATATATATACATACATTATAGCCTACTAGTTGGTACCCGCGGCTTCGCTCGCGATAAAAAGGTGCCCATGGCAGTCTTCAGTCCTTCAAATATCTCCGTACTAAATATCAAATCGATCCGTTGATCCGATTTGATGTGAAAGAAAGACCAACTTTCGCATTTGTAATATTACAATGAAAATATGTATAAAATATCGATAATACCTATATAATAAAAAAGTTTCATCAAAATCCGTCCAGTACTTTTTACGTGAAAGCCGCATAAGAAACAGACAAAATTACGTCTTCTGCAGTTTTATTATATGTATAGAATAGATTTGTTCGTCAGATAATCT